>BMAC01000615.1:553230-593759 GCA_014905375.1 Phtheirospermum japonicum | reverse complement strand
GAAACCAAATCAATGACTACTGCTTTCCTAGTTTAGATTAGTTTAGTCGCAACCGACGATAAGAGCAATTGAGAAACCGACAAGCCGATAACATCCATCCTCGAGAGACACGACTCGGAAGAACTCGCCGCCCTACAACCGGCTCCGTACTCTTGCGGAGACGGATTCTCAAACTAGAGCGTCGAGGATTCTTCGATCATTATGTGGGCTCATATTATTGGGGTGTATGAGAAATAGTGAGGCAAAATATTCTTGAAGGTTGTATTTGATACAATTGTCAAAGAGTTGACTACCAACATGAATTTTTCATCGGCTCATATTATTGGGGTGTGAAACATTTATATTGGACTTCAAGCCCACTAAGAAAAATTGATTTTCCGAATTTTTATTATGGGGTTAATAAAGTTTGAATAAAATAGTGGGAGACATTTAATATTACAGACCTTATGTTAAATGAATATAATTCCCAATAACTCACTCTCTTTCTGCTTTGTCTAATTTTTTAGATAACTCTACTAAAATGGCTAAAAATCCAATTGCATCCATACTTGATCAAAACAAACTAATTGGCCCAAACTTTGTCGATTGGCTGAGAAACCACAAGATTGTCCTTAACTCTGAGAAGAAGGCTGAATTCACCATCAAAAAGGATAAGCCGGTCATGTTTGCTGGATCCTCTTCCAAATCGAAGGCTGGAAAGCCAAAGAAAAGGAAGTGGACAGGAAAGAGTTCCTCTAAACCCAACAAGAAGACAAAGGACAATGGTAAAAAAATGGTTAACTCTCAAGCTGATGACAATTGCTTTCAATGCGGCAAACCAGGGCACTGGAAGAGGAATTTCAAGGAGTATCTTGCAAGCCTGAAAAGTTCAGGTGTATATTTTGTTGAAGTTAATCTTTCTGTTAATGATGCTTCTTAGGTATTGGATACTGGTTGTGGCTCACATATTTGCAATGACTTGCAAATAATAGCAAAAAGCAGGCAGTTGGACAGAAAGGAAACGGTCCTTTGAATGGGGAATGGAGCAAGAGTTGCTGCATTAGTAATAGGGACTGTTTATTTATCTTTGGATAATGGTTTTAAATTGTGTTTGAATAATTGTCTTTATGTTCCGGATATTATCAGAAACATTATCTCTGTACCTGTTTTGGACAGAGAGGATTTTAGACTTGTTATTGAGAATGGAAGTTGTTCCATTTTCAAAGACTCTTCTTTTATATATTCTGGTTATTTGACGAATTCTTTATACACCATTTCCCCAAGTGAACCCATTCTCATAATTCAAAAAAATAAAAGGAAGTTAGATAATCAAAGTTCTTTCACACGTTGGCATACTAGATTAGGTCACATTTCCGAAAAAAGGATACACAAGTTGGGACAAAAGCTCGACCTTAAGGGAGAGCAAAAGTTACCAACATATGAGTCATGCCTTAAAGGAAAGATGAGTAAATCACCATTTGTTGGACAAGTGGAATGAGTCAAAGGTC
The DNA here is from genome assembly GCA_014905375.1 of Phtheirospermum japonicum. NCBI lineage: Eukaryota > Viridiplantae > Streptophyta > Magnoliopsida > Lamiales > Orobanchaceae > Phtheirospermum > Phtheirospermum japonicum. Next base: position 592,272 of record BMAC01000615.1, on the reverse strand, counting down.
TATTGGATTTGATCCATACAGATGTATGTGGTCCGCTAAGTGTTAGTGCGAGAGGGAACTATCACTACTTCATAACCTTTACCGACGATTATTCTAGGTTTGGTTATGTATACCTCATGAGTTATAAATCTGAGGCCTTTGAAAAGTTCAAGGAGTTCAGATGTGAAGTAGAGAAACAAACTGGTCGTAGTATTAAGACTCTTCGATCAGATCGGGGAGGTGAATACTTATCGACTGAGTTTCTTGATTACCTAAGAGAGAATGATATTCTCTCACAGTGGAGTCCTCCCGGAACTCCATAGCTGAATGGAGTTTCGGAGCGTAGAAATCAAACTTTATTGGATATGGTTCGATCAATGATGAGTTGCACTTCCTTACCTCTTTCATTATGGGACTATGCCTTAGAAACGGCGACATACCTATTAAATAGGGTTCCAAGTAAAGCCGTACCCGATACACCTTATGAAATATGGTATGGGAAGTCACCTTCCTACAAATACCTAAAAGCATGGGGGTGTTTTGCTTACGTGAAGCGTCAAGTGGGAGATAAGTTGGATATGAGATCCATTTTATGTAAGTTTGTGGGGTATCCAAGAGAGTCTATAGGATACTATTTCTATGACCCTTCGGAACAAAAGGTGTTTGTTTCGAGGAATGCTACTTTCCTTGAAGAAGAGTTTCTTTCTGAAAGGGATGGAGGAGTTGTAGAACTTTATGAAGTTCAAGAACCACAAAGTATCCCACAGGTTACCGCAAATAGCACACCAGCTGAGGCTGGACCATCTATAGCACAACCTCTTCGAAAATCCTTAAGGGTTTCAAGGGCTCCTAAGAGGATGAACCTTTTGTTAGAGAGCCAAGAAGAGGGACTCCTTTTGGATAGTGATCCAAGAAGATATGAAGAGGCAATGTCTGACATTGACTCGATAAAATGGCAAGAAGCAATGCAGTCCGAGATGGACTCCATGTACTCCAACAAGGTGTGGACCTTGGTGGACCCACCACAGGGAATTGTTCCCATTGGTTGCAAATGGGTCTACAAGCAGAAGCTTGGAGTAGATGGAGTGGTAAGTACTTTTAAAGCACGTTTGGTTGCAAAAGGTTATACTCAGAAGCAAGGCGTTGATTATGAGGAAACCTTTTCACCAATAGTGATGCTTAAGTCCATTCGGGTCCTGTTAGCCATTGCTGCGTATTATGACTACGAGATATGGCAAATGGATGTGAAGACTGCTTTCCTTAATGGAAATATTATGGAAGAGATATATATGAAGTAGCCAAAGGGCTTCATATCCAGTGGGAGTGAGCAACAGGTTTGAAAACTCCAGAGATCTATTTATGGTCTCAAACAGGCTTCGAGGAGTTGGGAATATCCGATTTGATGAAACAATCAAAATGTTTGATTTTCATAAGATTCCGAATGAACCATGTGTCTATAAGAAGGTTAGTTAGAGGGCAGTTACTTTTGTTGTACTCTATGTTGATGACATTCTAATCATTGGGAATGATGTAGGGATGTTACAATCAACAAGAACTTGGTTGTCTAAGCAGTTCTCCATGAAGGACTTGGGAGAAGCATCTTTTATCCTTGGGATAAAGATCTATTGATATAGATCACGAAAGATGATCGGACTATCCTAGTCCATGTACATAGACAAGTGGTAAAAAGGTTTAGCATGGAGGAATCCAAGCGTGGATACCTCCCAATGACTACTGATCCACTTTCTAGAGCTATGTCTCCAAAGACACCTGAAGAAAGAGGAAAGATGGCTCGTGTACCTTATGCGTCCGCGATTGGGAGCATTATGTATGCAATTCTATGTACAAGACCTGATGTCGCACATGCTGTGAACGTCACAAGCAGATATCACTCGAATCCAGGTTTTGAACACTGGAAAGCCGTTAAGAAGATCATTAAGTACTTGAGAAGAACTAAGGATATATTCTTGATATACGGCAATGGAGAATTGAAACTAGAGGGATACACTGACTCTAGTTTTCAATCCGATGTAGATGACTCAAAGTCAATGTCTGGATATATATTCACCTTGAATGGAGGAGCAGTCAGTTGGAAAAGTTCCAAACAAGAAACGACTGTAGACTCTGTTACAGAGGCTGAATATATTGCTGCATCAGATGCAGCAAAAGAGACTGTTTGGATGCAGAACTTTATCCAAGAGTTGGATGTAGTTCCATTCGCTGTTGATCCAACAATTATTTATTGTGACAACAATGGTGCTATAGCGCAAGCAAAAGAACCGAGATCTCATCCAAGATCCAAACACATCTTGAGACGATACCACCTGGTGAGAGAGATCTTTGGTAGAGGCGACGTCGTTGTGGATCGAGTCGCTTCAGCAGAAAATGTAGCAGACCCTATGACTAAGCCCTTAGCATAAAAAGTATTTGACGGGCATCTTGAGAAGATGGGCCTAAAATACATGGGCAGTTGGCACTAGGGCAAGTGGGAGATTGTTAGAGTAGAGTGCCCGACGTTCCAATTAGATTGGATTTCATTCTACTTGTATAATGATTTTATTGGAATTATATTAATAAAGGCAACTTTCTTTATCTTATATTTTCGCTTTTATTATAATTGCACGTATGATAAAGTCCTTAGACCAATTTAAACTATGGAATATGGTTGCGCATACGATGGAAATCATGGAACATGTCTCTAAGGTTTCGGTCTTAAACTTGCTCCAAGTCAATGGGCTTTTCGAGATAGGACATTGAATAGCCTGGTAAGACTTGCGCATATGATGCATGCTTGTATTCCATTAACATCAGCGTTGTGATGCGAGTGCATATATGTGGGTGCTTGTTAGAGAACAAGTTCATTGAACATGACCCGATGGAAATTCTTAACTGGAAGATTTGTCTATCGAATAAGAATTTTCATATTGCAATAATACATGATTAATCCTTTGACTTGAGGTACGATGGTAACCTTGTGCACATCATGCAATACTTAGATTTACCTTTTGATTGCTTGACAATCGTAAAAAGGGTATTTTGGGTATTGTATCGATGTGCATGGAGGTTTGTCTGTAGCCAACATAGAATTCGACACTTGTCTATGGACAAGAGAGTAACCTGTGAATTTTCATAGTTAGTGATTCAAAGACCTTGGCCAGGGCACGATGAATATTGATTCATAAATGAATTACTTAAACTTGAAATGAAATCACAATTATTAAATCAATTGGGTTTCGACTTATAAATCCATGCCCAAGATTTAATCGGGAAACTAGTTGTCGAAAGGATCGTACATGTATGGACTTGCAATTGAAATAGGTTTACTCGCTATTTCACCTAACACCGGGTAATCATGCTACTTGCTAGATGTTGTCATGATTTTTAGTTTCTTGAAATTAAAGAGTTAATRTCAAGAGAATTAATTAATTAGATTAATTAATATAATAAATTGCTATTTATAAACTTATGAAAGTTATAAGCCTACTGCTGGTTGTTAGTCGTGAACCTAAAAGGGTCACACATAATTTTGGTTGTTGACATTTCAAAATTGATAACTCCAATGGTTGGAATAATTGATTAATTTGGATTAATTAAATGAGATTTTAATTTAATTCAATTGTTTGATTCAACACTTAATTATATAATTTGGTTATATAATTAAATCTAATTTGATTAGAAATCTCAATTAAAGGAATATATTAAATTAGTCAATTGGATTGATTAATTTAAATTCATGGAATTAATTAATTAATTGAATTAATTAATTAGTTAGATTCTAAATCCAAATCCATGTAATTTTTTAGTAGGCCCTAATTGTAGAAGCCCGCTAGAATAATTGAAGACTTTAAAATAAAATTAATTTATATTATATATTTGTATATAATATAAATATTTATATAAAAGGTAATTGGGATCAAGTCATACTCTTTGTTTTAAAAGGACACAGATGACTTGAGAAAGAATTCTTTTCTTAATTATTTGATCAATTAATTAATTAAAATTAAATATATTCTTAAKCTAATTAACCTAATATATATAAATATAAAGAAAAGTATGCAGCCGTGAATGTATGTTTTTGTCTTTGAAGAAACCAAAAAGGTGATCTCCTTTTCAAAACAAGAGGTGCAGCTGTCCTTTTCAAAAACAAAAAGGTGCGAAAGGTTTTTTTGAAAACTTTTTAAAACAACAAGCTGCAAACGCCCGAAAAACAGTGAAGAGTATTTTTTTTATATATTTTATTTAAGTCTTCAATTTGTAGATGAAAATTAATTAATAATTTTTATCTACAATAATTAATCTTCAATCAATTGTTGATTGTTGGATTAATTGTTATTCCTTTAATCAATTTGAAAACGGAACGATTCTACTAGCGAAGAATTTTTCCGGTGTCGCAATTAAAAGGTGGACTCAATTAGAGGGGATATGCTTGGATCTCTAAGGCGAGAAGTTTTGGTGTTAGCCACTTAGCCGGGAATTGATTCCCTCTCAATCGTCGCTTGAGGAAATTAATCGAGAGGTATTAATTTATTTATTTTAAAGAATCATAATTTGTATTCGATACATAATAATGAAAATGAGGATCGTTAAAATCGCTAACGAAATCTACGGGGTTTAATATATATATTGGATATATATATTGTTTTATTTAATCGAAAAATTTTAAAATCTGCTGCGTAGGCCCCGTACGATTATAGCGAACCCAACAAAGAAAGCTAAGGTAGGGTCCTTGGAAAAGCAAGCAAGTGGAGAATTGTCAGAAGGCAAAAAAGAGCCTGGGGATTTTCTTTGGGAGCTAGAAACAAGGGACAAGGAGAGTATCAGAGATAAAAAGAAAAGCGATAATGCAGGGCACCGTCTTTCATTCTTAAATATACAATTAAGTATTTTAACCTCAACTATATTAATGAAAATCTTTCCTTTTCTGAAATATTGATGATTATTGGGTGAGCTGAGCTCAGATAATTTTATTTTTTTACAAAAGCTGATTTTTGAATATATTACGGTTTGATGATAATTAAAAAACCTAGCTAAGGGATCAAGATTGTGTATCTTATGATGGGAATGGATGTGTTCCCCTTGTTTATGAATACTTTCTAGTTTGATGATAATTTCAAACCAGATGAGGAATTCCAACTTGCACAACTTATGATTGTGCTAGATATGCTCGCCTTCTTTATGCACTCTCGCAGAGTGGTGAATATCAGCTAGGTGGAGTCCCCAGCTTGTGCAACTTATGAATGGGCTGGGCGAGCTTACCCTAAGAAATTAAATTCATTTATGTTTTATGACTTGTTGGAGCCTAGCAATTCGGGCTACCCTCCCAAATTTGGACTGTGCTACCCATGAGTGGGGTGCATGTCCTGATTCTCTATATATAATTGAACTCACTTATCATAAAAGATTACCCTTGCTTTTTTTGAGTATATTCCTTTTCTCTAGTATGATTAAGTGAAACACTTGATGTGATGAATTATGCAATAAGCTCGGCAGATGCTTATCTTGTATGAGCATCGAATGTGGTGATATTATTGATCTTCGTTAGTTGTGATTATTTATGTCTGCTGGAAGATGAGTGCATGGCCATTATATTCAGCTGTCATAATGAAGAATGCATATCTCAAAATTTATGTTTACATTATGAAGGGTTATGTTTGTCTCTAATTTGTGACATGGGCTATGACTACTCAGGACCGATTTGGTGAATTCTAGATGTACTTATATTTTGTTCGTGATAGTTTATTTCAATAAACAGAAGGTGAGGTGCACAATCATGATAGAAAAATGAGGTAGGTGCATATTCCAAAATGATGTGGACACATGTAATTGTTCATTCTACCTAGTTTTTGTGTACCAAGATATATTCACCTAGTTTTTGTGTACCAAGATATATTCACTTGTAGAGGGTCTATTGAAGAAATGGCCCCCATCTACATAATATTTATAGTTTTTAGGATTAAAATTTGACCATTTTTGGGCGATTATTAATTAAGTGATTGAAATAATGCGTACTTAAGAGTTAAATTCATTAAATAAAAGAGGATTAAGAAGATAGAACCCTACAAGCTAAGGCCTCATCAAAGCACGGTAAACAAAAGATTTTAAATAGGTTGGATATACCTTTTTATTGACCTCGACAAAAGTGTCCTCCACACGCTACCATTTAATTTTCTGGTGAACTCTTGCACAACAAGTTGCTCGAAAGGTTCGATTGTGACTAGGGGAAGATTCAGTATGTTCTCTAGACTAGTATCATTGATGGAGTTTCGCATCACCTGCTCCCACCATTCAAAAGTAGCCTCTTCATTGGGGTTCACCTTCTAGTTTGAAGGATAAGGGAGCTTGGAATGAGTGGTATGTCTATGAATATGACCTTGGGAGCCTGGGGTGGCCATTTGTTCATATAACCTTATTGAGGTCCCAGTTGAAGTATTCCATGGCGTCGAAAATGAGGTGTAGTGGAAAGACCTATGAACTATGTTATCTTTCCATGAACTTCTCCTTTTAAGACTCTAAGAATCTTTGCCCACTTTGAACGGTAGTAAATCCTCTAACCTTCCAGGATGCCCTTTTTTATTTGCAACCACTTTATCGGCTATTCTTGAGGATGCCAGCTTAGTGTAATGGTTTTTCAAGTACTTCAAGTCATGCTAGAGCTTTTTTATATCTTTGTCAGTCGATGTTGCTTTCATCTTCGCAACCTAAAGGTCATTCTTAACTCTCCCAAGGACCTCTTTACCCTAGGCTATTAGAGCGCTTTCCTTATCCAGCCATGCTTGGGCATGATCCAGTTATTGCTCTAGTTCTGCCATTCAGGAAGGAGATTTTTTTTGCTCTACATGGATGGAAACCTCGGTCAGAGTGACGCTAAAGGCAAGTAACTACAAGAAAAGAAAAATGAAAAGGAGAGAGGTATGTATTGAAATATTTTCCTATGTAGATTTATTGTAACAATTGGTTTTGGACAACTGTTGTATGATTACGTTAGCAAGATGGAATAACCTGAAGTGGTTCACCCTAGTAGTTGAGTATTCTAGGGCTGTATAATGATCGACGTCAGGCATAAGAGCAAAAAGAATAGGAAGAAATTGCTTGAACACATTTGTATCCATTAAGGAAGAGTCCTCTAATGGGTTGTTAATGCCTTCGTCAACATGAACTTTCTTGATTTTCCATGGAGGGGATGGGTTGTTTGACCAACGTGGACATACACCGCCGCTAGAAGGTGCCAAGGCATTTCGAATACCACCACGTGGTGATTCTGGAAGAGTGAGAGGAGGTGTGGCTTCTGCATCCTTAGTAGCTTTAGTTTCTCTTACTGACTTGAAGGAATTCGCATATCTTTTGGACACAGAGGGCTTGAGCGGTTTCCTCAGAAGAAGTAGGTTGATTTCCTTTGAAAATTTGCTCTACCTAGATTAAATAAACTTTTAAGTAGATATGATAAGTGTACAGTTTAGAAACATACACGTTAAGATGTATCTACCTAGGTCATGTATGGGAGAGGTGACTTTCTTGCTTACCCTAAACCAGGATAAAAGGTGATGTGAGTTGGTCAAAGGAATAATGTTAAAATGATGCTTATTCCTTTTAGAAATTTACGCATCTCAGGTAGTTAGGTGTGATCGAATTAGGGCCATCCGATCTTTAGGATTCGGTTTTTCAATTATCTTCGAGAGAAAGGGTCACGTTCTCGTAGTGTAAAGGAAGAAAAGACTAATCCTCCAACATTTCATGTTGAAAGGTAGGTTGACCAGGAAATAATCTTTTTGATGAGAGGTTAAATAGAAGGAAGTGTTCTTGGTTCCTTTTAGTCTGAAGCAATAGTAGAAAAAATCTATGTTAGGTTCTACCTCGTAATACCCACACAAGATCAGATATCTAATCATATGGTGGGTGTATTATGAAGAAAATATGCTATAAGAGTAAGATGATAATTATCATGAATGGCAACAAGGAAAGTGTTAAAGGGAGTAGGCCAAGACTGCAATGAACTTGGTCTTCATAGAAGGTAATCGGAGGGTTGTTTGCTGAATCAGATGAGCCCCAACCAAATAATGATGAATTCATTTAATTATTAAAGCGAGTTAGCTAGGTCGGGTGGAGTCATAGAGTTTTGGGTTTTTCTGAGGAAGAAGGTTGAGCTGATTCTCAATTTGCTCAAGGGGTACTAGTTGTAGATTGCCTTCACTAGGAGACTGTTAGACTAAGATGTGTTGTTGAAAAGAGTCATTTGACACCTAAGAAGAAGATGTATCGGTGAACTTATCATCTAAGGAGTATGATCAAGAGATGGTGTCGATAAATAATAGGAGGAGGCATGTAAGTTTTACTACAAGGATGAATGTTTGGGTGAGAAAGAAAAATAGTAAATTTAGAAAGGCATACTTATGGTCTCGATGTTAGAGATGATCTAGTAATGAATATCTGAAAGAGAAGAAATATCTTCTTCTAAGGGTTTGATTTTGTGGCAGAGAATAAAAAGTGGAGGTTGGATTCATAGATGACCAATTTATAGGAAGGGGTTCGAAATACAATAAATTGACTTATTGTTTTGAAATTGAATGTCTCAGATTTATCTACCCGATTATAGCCATGATTGCGATTATAGAAGGTTCAAAATCCTTTGTCTGCCTCAGTTGTTTGCTTTATTGTAGCTTTTTGCAAAGAATATGAAAGTCTCTTTCAGCCGTGACACGCGTATGGATGTCTTTGAGAAATCTTCCAAGTCCACTCTACTCACTCTTGCTTCTCAACCGAGCAGAGTAGGGAGATTCCTGATATGGTAAACAATGTTAGATCAATTGGACCAACCTAGCCGAAATGAATCCTTACCAACCTGGAATTCCTTAGCTCTTATTGCACTGGGACTAATCCAATAGTAAGCGGCTCAACTGATAATTGGCGAACTTGGCCTGGTGAGTGGTCATTGAGGTGCGTAATATGTGGTTCTTTAATGCCTAATAACATTTAGGGTTCAAATTTAGAACTTTGAAAAGAGTCATAAAGGAAACATGTCCTCTTTTGGCATGTGAAGACCGAATTTTCTTTTGAAAGAGGGATTCTTTAATTGTTGATCAAGTCTTCTAATTCTTATAAATAGGGACTACACACGATTCACATTATGGATTTACTGTTAGAGTGTTTACACAGGGAGCTCATCGGTGCTTTTTTAGTAGGTCGGCTGAGCTAAAGAGGAGATCGGACAGGGCTTGACCTGGTTCTAGGTGGCCAAACTTTTTAGACACATCAAATACAAACTACAAAAAAATGGGGATATGCTTACGGAAAATACTGACGCGCAACAAGCCGTCAGCATATACTGACGAACTGCTGACAGATCACTATACTGACGGGTTTGCTGACAGCCATAACTGTCAACAATATTAAAAAAAAATAAAAACAATGTTGAAGGGCAACAGGCCGTCAGCAATTTGCTGACGGCGAATACCTGTCAGCAATATTAAAAAAACAAAAAAAAACATAATACTTGACGGGCAACAGGCCGTCAGCAATATATATATATATATATATATATATATATTATATATATATATTATATATATATATATATGTATGTATATATTTATGTAATATAATATATATTTATATATATATAAATAATATATATATGCATTTATATATATAAATAATATATATTTATAATAATATTATATATTTATAATATAATTATTATATATTTATAATAATTATCTATAATATATTTATAATTAATATGATATATAAAGAATAATATATTTATAATTAATCATATATATTCGAAATAATATATACTTATAATTATTTATAAATAATTATATTTATAATTAATAATATATATTTGTAATTATTTTTGAATAATTTATTTAATATATATATATATATATATATATAAATTTATAATATTACTTTTAATAAATATAATCTACATTTATAAATAAAATATAAAATCATTATATATTTATATATTTATAAATAATATTATATATTTATAATTCGTATCCATAATCTCCTTTAACATTTTCCGACTTCCTACCATTTGAAACAATCCTCGCTGTCAGTGTTTGCCCAATTTTGTAGTCACTAAATGGACTTTTAGTAGAGTTATCATCAATTGTCTGCCAATAAAATCTAAGGCCCTGCTTGGTTGAGCTGTTTGATTGAGCTGATTCAAACAGCTGATAGCTGATAACTGATAGCTGGTAGCTGATAACTGATAATTGATAGCTGGTAGCTGATTTTCAATTAATGCTTGGTAAATTAGTTGATTAAAGTAGCTGATTGAAGGTTAATTTACCAATATAGACATGATTAAAAAATATAAAATATTATACATAAAAAAAGAAAAATATAAAGAATAAAAGAAATAAAATTATAATAATTAATGAAAACTTCCCAAAAGATTATTTAAAGAAAAAAAGCTAAATACTTGAAAAGTAATTAAAAAAAATAATTATAATAATAAATAAAACTTTAATTATGACTAATAAGAATATTTTTTAAAATATAAAGTAATATATTAGTTTATAAATAATATATTTTTTACAATATAAAAGGATAAAAAATGATTTTACCAAATAATGTAGGAGCTTATTAGAAAAAGCTACGATTTGTAGCTTTTTCTGAACAGGGCTTATTAGGCAGAATAAGCTATTATGAGCTTATTCTTTGTTCTTACCAAGCAGTCTAAAAGAACTTATTGTAATGGAATAAGGTATAAGCACTTTTAATAAGTTCAACCAAGCAGGACCTAAATCATCACATCCACACCTTTTTCAAATATAGAAAACAATACATAAAATAAACTACATATATCTCCAATCGTAAGAATCTAAGCTAGAAAAAGTTCCACTAGTTCTATTGTCCTAGCAACCGAGTCTTTGTAAAAGAAACTATGCACCTCAGTTACATGTACTCTTCCAAGAGATCCAGAACCAAGTTTCACTCTAACTTCCAAAGGCTTTATTTCAGTAATCTGAAATCAACCAGACACAAGACGCTCAAGTCTAGTTATATAAATTGAGAAGCTCAAAGGTTAAGTTAAAATTCAGCGAGTAATCTGCCCTTATGGGCCTGAACTCAGAATAATGAACTGATCCTCACCCCCGCCTGAACGAGAGATCCAACATCATAACCGGACCTCGTTTTTGCCCGCTTAGACCTAGATGTCTCCATACCATCACTTATAGATTTGAGCAATAAAGGAACAATTCAAATTAAGAAAGTTATTGGCTGGTTTGAGTTGGATGGCCAATCAAATGTATATTTCCAATAATAACTTATCTAATTTTAACATCTAAAATCCTAAAACAACTGTTTTAACAATTTACAGTGAACAAAAACAAAATAAACAATTTAATCAATAAGTTCATATTCAACACCAAATCACCCTCTTTATATATCCACTATTTAAAAACTTTAAAAGTCTTTTTTTTAATACACTATTATTAAGTAACAAATTCATTTTCTCGCTTGCCCCTTCACATTATAAGATCCTTTAGGCACAGTGCAATATTTAAAACAAAAAATAAAGAAAGAAAGAAAGAAAGAAAGTAATAATAGATTTAAAAAACAAAAACAAAGACTGACCTCCATTGAGCCAAAGAACAAGAGGTTTATTGTGTGCATTATTTGCAGCCTCAGTGAGCCAATAAAACAGAGCGCGCCCATGTTCCTGATTCACTGTAACATAGCCGGAAAACTGCGAGAACTTCACACACGGTTGCCCAGGGAGCGCAGTTATACGATCCAATTCCTGCTCCTTTGTCAGAGCCAGAGTGCAGCTAACTAAAACTATTGTTGAAGATAGAAAAAAGAAGCATAATAGAAATTGGGTATTTCAAAAAGAGTTGTTTGGGTATTTATAATTCGTGCATCATTATTCTTATTATTAATCAGTATATATCACATATTGTTTAAGTATAAATAAAGAACAAGAGTGCTACAATTGGCTGAAAATAAGAAGAAAAAAAAATAAAGAGAGGGCCCTCCATTCTTCACTAATTTCAGCTAATTTATATAAAGCATCTCTTATCTGGAAAGTTTGAGATTTTATTGCTCTGACGCTTTCAATATGACTCTCCCAACGTGTGGCTAATAGTTGTTTTAAAGTTAAACCATTAATATGTTCAAGTAAAATATTCTATCGCTTTGTTGAATTTGCAAGCACCGTATAAATACATTGACATGCTCCAAAAATGAATTTTGCTTTAAGACACGAGTTATCCATATCACAAAGTGCTGAATTAAGAGAATGAGCACCACATGGCATGTAAAATGCTCTAGGACTTATGTCAAGTAATCTCTTTTGAACACCTTGATGTTTCCCTTTCACATTAGTGTCGTTAACATAACCTTGTCCCCTCACATTATTAATATCAAGATCAAGTGACTTAAGTACATCTTGTAATTTATTGAAAAGTCCAAGTCCAGATGCATCTTCCACTTGTATAATCTTTACAAAATACTCTTCAATGTGTACCGGATTACTTGACACATCTACACATCTTATTATCAAAGTCATTTGCTCATTGTGACTCGCATCAGGTGTACAATCATGTATAACTGAGAAAAACTTTGCCACTTTGATTTTTTCGACAATTGCATTTTTCACTGTTGATATGTCTTGAATCTCTCACTTTGCAATGTTTGTATGGGGGTCTGTAACCCTAGTCAGCTAATAAAATCCGTTCTTCTCTCTGCCCATGGATGTAGCCAATTTGGTGAACCACGTGAATTTGTGTCTTCTTTACATTTTTTATTTACTGCTCTATAATATTATTCATTCATAACAAACTGGTATTAGAGCCTGGTCGATTCGATCAGGGTATTTTCGCACTGTTAGTTTTTTTTGGCGACCGAGAATGTTCGCTTTCAACGTAAAGGTTGACAAATTCATCGGGAGAAATAATTTTGGCTTATGGCAGATCAAGATATGATCTCTGCTGAAGCAGCAGGGTCTGTGGGTGCCGCTATCAGGAAAACCCAAATCTGAGGATATAGATGAAGAAAAGTGGAATACCCGAGAAGAAAAGGCCCACTGGACTATCATGCTATGTTTGTCTGACGACGTTATCATCGAGGTTGCTGATCACGAAACTGCCGCTGGCCACTGGAAGAAGTTAGAGAATCTCTACATGACGAAGTCTCTAACAAACAAGTTTCTCTTGAAGCAATGTTTGTTCCATTTACGTATGCAGTAAGGTACGCTTCTTTAAACAAAATTTTACTAGATTTGCGTAATATTGATGTTAAAGTGGAAGATGAGGATGCTGCTTTAATTTTGTTAGTATCTTTACCTGAATCATATGATGATTTTTTTGAATCATTTATTATTGGGAAGATACTCTGTCTCTAGAAGATGTTTGATCTGCCCTCCACAGTAGAGAAGACCGTCAACAGGCAACTGGCTCTGCCACAGAAAATCAAGCATCGGGGTTGTTTGTCACAGGTAAGAAAAAAAGGAGATCTGGGAAGAAAATTGGGAAGCCGATTCAGAAAGGTTCAAAAGGTCCTAAACCCAAAGACATCTCCAATTACTGTAAAGAACTAGGTCACTAGAAGAATGATTATCCTAAGAAGAAGAGGAAGCAGGAGAAGAAAGAGGGTGTCGGCGGTTCTGCAGCTGTGGTAGAAACTGATACGAATTCTGAAGATGATCTGGCTTTGGTTGCTGCTGGACAGTCACATCATAATGGTGTGTGGGTTCTTGATTCTGGGGCATCGTACCATATTTGTTCTAACATGGATTTCTTCTCGACCTGTGAGCAGATAGATGGAGGAAATGTTTCATGGCAAACAGTGTTGTCTGCAAAGTGGTTAGAATTGGCTCAGTCATGATACAGACAAATGAGGGGGTATTCTGCACCTTGAATGAAGTCAGGCATGTTCCAAAGATGACAAAGAATTTGATATCATTGAGTCTTCTTTACAGCAAGGGTTTCAGTTTCAAAGGTGAAGGTGGAGTTATGTATGTCTGTCAAAGTTCAAAGGTAGTTCTAACAGGCTTGAAACGTGGTACCTTATATTATCTGCAAGGTTCTACTGTGACAGGTTCTACTGATGTTGCATCATTCGAGGTTCAGACCACGGATATGACCATGATATGGCATATGAGGCTCGGTTATATGGGAGAAAGATGGATGCAGATTTTGTCAAAGCGGGATCTTCTTTCTGGGCATAAAGTGCAGAGTTTTGAATTCTGCGAACATTGTGTGTTTGGGAAGCTTCATCGCTGAAGTTCCCAAAGAAGGCCGTTCATCAGACCAAGGGGACTCTTGACTACATTCATATGGATTCTCGGGGTCCGTCACGTGTTGAGTCTATTGGAGGCCACATATATTTTGTGTCTATGATTGATGACTACTAAAGGATTACTTGGTTAATTATGATGAAGAACAAAAGTGAAGCGTTCAAGAGATTTAAGCAGTGGAAGGCATTTGTAGAAAAACCAGACTGGGAAGAAGATCAAGCGGCTGCGAACCGAGAATGGCCTGGAGTTCTGTTCGTCTGATTTCAATGAGTTATGCAAGAATGCAGGGATTTCTTGACACCACACCATTCGACACACACCGTAGCAGAATGGTGTGGCAAAGCGCATGAATCAGATATTGCTGGAGAGAGCAAGATGCATGCTCCCGAATGTTATTTTGGCTAGAAAGTTCTGGGCAGAAGCAGTAAACACGGCGTGCTATCTGATCAACCGTGGTACTCACACTGGCATTGATCGCAAGATACCTTATGAGTTATGGTCTAATAAACCTGCAAATTATTCGTCGTTGAAGGTTTTTAGGTGTACTGTTTACTATCATGTTAGTGAGGGTAATTAGAAGCAAGAGCTAAGAATGGTATATTTATTGGTTTCGAGGATGGAGTTAAGGGATATAGAATCTGGTCACCTTCAGAAGATAGAGTTATATTCAGCAGGAATGTGATTTTTGATGAGGATTCTATGCTTAACCCCATTGTGAGTCCATTGGTGCAGGAAATTATAGTCGTGTTGATAAACCGGTGGAGTTGCAAGTCACTCTCGATGAGAGTGAATCACAACTCCAAGGTGGAGAAGATCAACATATTACTGCTGAAAGCACAAGTTTGGATGTTCATCCAGAAGCTCGCCTGACAAGCATAGCTGTTGATAGAGCTAAGAGAACAGGCGTGAAGCCTCCTGTGCGGTACGGTTTTGAGGATATGGTGACTTATGCATTACAAGTCGCTGACGAGGTGGAAGAGGAAGAACCATCTGTAAGTGAACCATTCACATAAAGAGAGGCTGTTTCAGGTAGTGAGTCAGCTCAATGGCTCACTGCAATGAGAGAAGAGATGGAGTCACTTGACAAGAATCTGACTTGGGAGCTGGTCAAACGGCCTAAGGGGAGGAAGATTATTACTTGAAAACGGATATTCAAGAAGAAGGAAGAAACCACATATGGTGAGGGGGTGAGATACAAGGCTCGACTAGTAGCAAGAGGGTTCACACAGAAGGAGGGGGTTGACTATAATGAGATATTCTCACTAGTGGTCAGACACACTTTCGTTAGAGTGTTACTAGCAATGGTTGCACAACAGGATTTAGAACTTGAGCAACTGGATGTGAAGATAGCTTTTCTACATGGAATGCTTGAAGACGATCTATACATGACTCAACCAGAGGAGTTCCAGGTTCCGGGGAAGGAAGATTATGTTTACAAGTTGAAGAGGTCCTTATATGGGCTAAAGCAGTCTTCAATGCAGTGGTATAAGAGGTTTGACGGTTACATGATCCAGTTGGGGATACAACAGGAGTCCACATGATTTTTGTGTGTATCACAACAAAGATGATGATGGTTCCATGATCTATCTCTTTCTGTATATGGATGATATGCTCATAGCTGCGAAGTTCAAGTCTAATATTCAGAAGCTGAAGCATGTGCTCAGTGCTGAGTTCGATATGAAGGATTTGGGTGTGCTGCCAAGAAAATTCTAGGCATGGAGATATATAGGGAAAGAGAAAAGAAGAAGTTATTGGTATCACAGAAGAGTTACATTCAGAAGATATTGTCTAGATTTAGCATGTCTACCACCAAGCGTATTGATACTACAAGTGCTACAAATATTCAATTATCTGCTGATTATACACCGAAGTCTGTAGCTGAGCAGGTGTACATGTCTCGAGTCCCATACTCTAATGCAGTACGCAGTTTGATGTATGCTATGGTCTGCACTAGACCAGATCTTGCACATGCTTTGAGTGTTTTCAGCAGGTTCGTGGGACAACTTGGAAAGGAGCATTGGAAAGCTGTGAAGAGGATTTTTCATTATTTTAGAGGTATGTCTGATGTTGGTCTCCTTTATAGAGGTGATGCTCATGGTTCTGTGACTGGTTACTCTAACTTTGACTATGCTGGAGATGTTGATAGTAGAAGATCTATGACTGGTTATGTCTCACTCTTGGTGGTTCTATTGTTAGTTAGAAAGCAACTCTACAGGCTACAGTTACTCTTACAGCTGAAGCATAATATATGGCACTGACAGAAGCTGTTAAAGAAGGGATTTGGTTGAAAGGTCTTGTAGGTGATCTTGGTCTACGTCATGATCAAGTTATTGGTGTTTTGTGACAGTCTGAGTGCAATCTGTTTGACCAAGGATCAGGTCTATCATGAGAGGACCAAACATATTGATGTAAGGTATCATTTTCTGAGGAATGAGCAGAGAAACAAGGTGATGAAAGTAGATACTGCTAATAATCCTGCTTACATGTTCACCAAGCCGGTCCCACATAGCAAGTTTTGACATTGTTTGGAGTTTCTAAACGTCACAAGCTGTTAGTTGCCCAAGGAGGGCAAATATGAGGCAGAAAGAAAGAGTCTGTTCATCTGGCATTGTAATGATGCATCTGCAAGGAAGATTCAAGTCAAGTTGGAGGTTTGTTGATATGTCTTGAATCTCTCGCTTCGCAATGTTTGTACGGAGATCGGTAATCTGTAACCCTAGCCAGTTAATAAAATTCATTCTTCTCTCTACTCGTGGATGTAGCCAATTTGGTGAACCACATAAATCTGTGTCTTCTTTACGTTTTCTGTTTACTGCTCTATAATCCTATTCATTCATAACATTCACTTTAGACGCTAAAATACATATTAACTCATTTTGGATTTTATGACTTAGATAGTGGTAATGAATTTTCTTATCTCTAATTATTTGAAAGTGGTCTCGCATTATCTAGTCAAACTGTGCAATCATCTCTAGAAGGCCAGAAAAGTTACCATTAAAATCTTCATATAGCTTTTCATTTGTTTCACGAAATGCCAAATTATTTACAGCAAGACATTTGACAATGTTTATAATTCTAAGCATAACATTCCGCCAATGTGAAGTCTCCTTTTTAATTTGATCTTGCAATTCTTTATCAATTGTTTGATTCTTGCATAATCAAGCCTTTAGTTCAACCCAAGCTCTCATGTTAGAAAGGTGTTTAATACTATATTCATGTTCAATAAGTTTTAGACCCATATGTCTCCAATTTGTGCTTCCCTCGCTTGCTAATTGACTTTTAGGATGCATTTTTTAAACAACTTACAAAAAAAACAAAAAACCTTATCTAAATCTTTAGAGTATACTAACCATTTTCTATCACAAGTCTCTCTATTTGATATTGTTTGGACATAAAATCAATTAGAGAGGTGTCTTGAGATTCCATCAAGAGGATACTTATCATAAATTCTTCTTTTAGGCCCCATTTCTACTAGTAAGCATCTCATTTTATCATCTAAAGAATCCCAAACTCTAGTATCACAAATATTCTTATCAACTCTACTTTCAACATTATCATGACAATGTTAGTACAACAAGAAAGACAAAAACCTCATTTTTATCACCTTCATTTGCACTTATATCTCAATATCTTCATTCACATTATTATCAATTAAGTTCTCCCTATTATTTGTCGGCTAAATTTTCGTTAAATGATCTCCACTAACTCTTTTTTCACATAAAGCATCCGTATTTTTAATAATGAACCTATCCATTGATCCTCTTAAAGATTGAGCTGCTTCCTCATTGTTTTTCTTCTTTTTTTTTCGTTTTCTGATGCCCAGAAAGTTGTTTCCTAGGAAACATTTTAATTTTTACAGCAATAAAATTCAAAACAAAAAATTTAACAATAGATAAAACCTGTATTTGAGATGAGCAAAGTTTGTAATATCATTTGCAATTTGCCAAAAGTCGAAAGAATCCCTTTAAACAAAAAAAAAACAAAACTTTAAAGGAATAATAATAATAATAATAATAATAATAATAATAATAATAATAATAATAATAATAATAATAATAATAATAATAATAATAATAATCCTTGCTGTCTACAATCACTTGACATAAAAAAAGTGATTAGCTTAAAACAATTATTAATTTTAATGTTTTAAAATACCACCTTATTTTTCTAATCCTGCATAAACATAATTAAATAAGAGTTAACTTCTTGTTTTACTTTCCAAACAAATAATTACTTTTTTTAAAAAAACAAACAAAAGTATTTTGAACATTCTACAAAATATTCTGCTACCCATTTTCTCATTTCCTTCTCCAACAATATTTATTCATGTAAGTTTCTTACATTAATTAATATGTTATCTTGGAATTAGAAAAATACTCTAATAAGAGTAACACGCATCCACAGGCTAGCTATACAAATTAATATAACACCCCATTCCCTTTCGCCAAAATTCCCTTTCTAAATTATTTTATTTATTAATTAATTCATCAGAAAAAAAATTAGCAGACATCTGATACAACCATGTGCTCTCTCAGAAACTTGCACTTCAACTTCACTTATATCTCTCTCTCTCTCTCTCTCTTTTAATCAGAAATAGTTGATTTAAACAAGACAAACATCAAACAATTGAATTGAAAACCCTTTTGCACTTATGCATAGTGCTGGCCCGTTGAATATAATAATATGAAGATTATTAAATCGAAACTCACCTCCACCGATCGACAATTGAAGATGATTTCGTGGGGTACTGTTGCTTGAAGCGCGAAATTGAACTACAAATATTTGAAAATGGGATGATTTGTAGTTGATTCAAGCAAAAGGTAGATAATTTGAAAAATTAGAGAAATAGAGTGGGCTTTTATAAATAATCAACTAATTTAATTATAAATAACTTGAACGTTGCCTACCTCATCGGAACTTGGAAGGTGATAAAAGGTTGCACAGTCGCCATCTGGCCGTTGATCTATCTATCTATCTATCTATCTATCTATCTATCTATCTATCTATCTATATATATATATATATATAGATAGATAGATAGATATAGTATGGACTATTATTGAGCTGGTGCCCCATAAATATATTGGGCCCTGGGCGGGATCCCAAGCTGCTCTGCCCCAGGGCCGGCACTGTTTTATATATATATATATATATATATATATATATATATATATATATATATATATATATATATATATATATATATATATATATATATAAAGAGAGAAAAGTTCCTTTCGTTATTGGTTTTGATCCCACCACCCATTTGAAAACAAGAATAAGTAACACTTTAGACTAAGGTGATTGGAGTTGAACGGAGGTGGTAGTTCAGATTTTGGTCTGATGAATTGTATAAATAAGTCCCAAGTTGATGTTTTACAATCTTGACCTCAAATTTCACTGAGCAGAACATTAGATTGGAAATCTGGTATTTAGATATGGAATTAGGGCAACAAGACTTTTCAAGCAATAGAAAATTTGTTTAATTTTGTTTCTGGTGGGTAGTGGTCATTATCGACAAACTCGCATGTAAGCCAGTGTGTGAGAGTGAAAGAGGGAGGTAACGAAAGAGAGGGAGAAACATGGAGAGTGAGAGCGGATGGATGGGTCTAATGCTTACTTATTTGTTTTATTTATTTCTTTTTTTAGTATAATTATTAGGCTGGTTGGTGCAGGACAGGGCAGGTGGGTTGGGTTGGGTAGACGGGTATAAAGTGGTCTCATTGTGAGAGCTCGCCCAAAAAAGTATTTGCCCTATATGAATCATCGCACTTTACATTAGAACTAATTGAAAGATGACATGTGTCAACTCATTACATGTCTATATTAAATTATATTAATTTTTTAAAAATGAGGCAATAAAAGAGAAATCCAAAATCTCAAGATAATTTGATGGACAAAATATGATAATCACTAGGGGTGGCAATATGAGGCACGACATGATTGACAGATACGAACACAACACGAGAAAATAGGTTTTGGGTTGAGCCTTATCGGGTTCGGGTCTTATCGGGCTGGTACGATAAGGCACGATAAGAAACAAGTTGATAACGGGTTAGCCCGATAAACACGATAAGGTACGATAATATTTAATTTCCCCTTTTTATATTCATTTACTCATTTTTAGTATTTGTGATTTTTAATTTATCATTAGTACATTTGTCATATTATAATTTTAAAGTATGTGACAATTTGTATTGATAATTTTATAAATATGTCTTATATTTACTAAGAAAATCATATATTTTATTAATTAACGGGCCTAATGTGCTTAACGGGACGTATTAAATAATTTCAGTATTTTTGCTTATCGTGCCTATCGTACCCTGCCGTGCTTTTCGTGATTTTATCGTGTCGTGTTCGGGTTTAGATTATAGTCTAATAAGATTATCGTGCCGTGTTCGTGCATATGCTTATCGTGTCGTGCCTTATCGTGCCGGCCCGATAAGAGCCCGGCATGACCGATTCGCCACCTCTTATAATCACTATAATATTCACCAAATAACTGATTTAATTAGGAGTCTCATCAAATTACATCATAGACTACAAAAAAGGCAAATACCAACAGATTTTACCAATAGATTTTTTCCGTCGATACTTACCGATGAAATTACCAAGAGACGATGTTAATGATGGACTTTATTTTAGTAAGTCCTTTGGTATTTCGACGTTATTACCACAACTGCCTAGGAAAATATTAAAATATTTATATTCTCTTGGTAATTTTAGCATAAAAATAAATAAATAACTTTTAAGCATTAAAATTTTAGAATTGAAAATAAATTATACAAAAATTAATGGGAAAATTGAAATCCCTCGATAATCATCGAGGGATTTATATTCCTAGGGTAATTTTAGAATAGAAAAATAAACAATTTTTTACCATATGGAAATTATTAAAGAATAAATTATGCTAAAATTACCTAGAGTATTGAAGTTTTTAGGTAATTACCTAGGGATTTATACTCCCTAGGTAATTTTAGAATTTAAAAAACAACAAATTTTTAGCATAAAACATGCCATAATCTAAGATTATGTTTGGACGGGGCCTTTTAGAGTTTATGGAGCTTGTGATTTGGTTTTTCAAAGTCTAAACGAAGAATAAGATCTTGTTTGTTTATAACAAATTTATTGTAGCATGCCAAATCATGAATAATTAGTGTGTATTATTATGTTATTTAATTAAGTTTTTTTTAATAAGTTGGGAAAAGTGGTTGAAAAGTAGAAGATAAATCTCAAATAACATGAGAGGTCTAAGGTTTGAACCCTTGCCAATACCCTTATAAAGAGTTAGTGAATTTATTTATTTAATTAAGTTTTAGTGAATAGAATATCTCCCCTATATATTAATGCAAAATCCTCTTATCCTATGTGTTTGCTTCCCACGCTTCGTTAGCTTTGAATTTTTTTTTTTGTACTTCGGTGTTATCTGAGCCTAATATTAACCTAATTTAGTATATTTTCTTTCCTATTTAATATATTTCATCTAATTTAATATTTTCGTAATATTATATTTTGCCTAATTTAATATTTTTATTTTATTATGAGTTACCTACTTTAATATTTTCTTTAATATATATTTTCCAATTCAATATCTTACTTTTATTCTTCTAATATAAAAATATAAATAAGTTATATCTAATTAGAAAAAATCTATATAAGTTGAATTAATTTTTATTTACAATAAAAGTTAAAATAATTTTATTAAAATTCTAAATATTTATTTAAGAAAAATATGAGTTATTACAAAAGGGAAAAAAAAAACTTAAATTCTTTATCTAATCCTAATATATTAAAATTTTAAAATAACATTAATAATATATATGAAAAACTATTGGTACGAAAACAAAAATTAAAAACAAAGTAAAATAAAAAAGATAACATAATACTAATACTAATACTAATAATAATAAAATATTTTGCGTAGAAAAATAAATATTAAATATATTCTAAATCTTTCTATCTAATTCCAATATAATGCATTGATACACATATTATATATTTATACGAACAAATTAGTATCTTACGTAGAAAAAAAAAAGAAAAAAAACTAATATTACATATACTACAAGTTAGATCGATGCACGATGTTTTTTCAATAGAATTATCAGTATCTTATAAATTTTAATTTTTTAAATCACATATTCACATGTAACACGCGGGTGTTGTATATTTTATATTTTTTCAAACTCAACTTTCTATGGGTTTCCCTGTCAAGTTTAGGGTATTTTGATATACTTTACAAATAATTTCGTGACTCGAGGTAAAAAAAAACTTGAAAACTCTCTATTCTTAAAACCAGTCTTATTGTGATTAGAACAAATAATGTTTTTGATGTATCACAACTAATTTTGTGACTCACGTTAAAAAATTTACAAAATTCTTAATTGTGAAAACCAGTATTACTGTAGTTAGAACAAACAATGTTCTGATTTATTTATAATAGTTATTTATTGTGAAAACAGAATAAATACTATTACGATTTGCATGTACTATTTTTAATATTATTCTTTTGGTATTCTTAATGAATATTACTCTTTTTCAAATCCATAATATGCGTGTGCCTGCATCGCATAGTTTGTTTGACAAATAAAAAGTTCAGGTGTTTCGGTTGCCTAGGTTTCATCCGAGCCTAATATCTACTTAATTTAATATTTTTCTTTATTGTATCTCACTTAATTTAATATATTTAGTTTATTATATTTTGCCCAATTTAATATATTTTTTATTATATTTTATCTAATTCGATATTTTTCTTTTATTCTCCTAATATCAAAATACAAACAAGTCATATAAAATTAGTAGAAACGATCTAAGTTAGTTATTTTAATTAAAATATAAATTACATTAGATATAATTTTAATTAAAAAAACTATTATGAAATTATTAAATAAGTAGTGTTTATAATAAAAGTTATTATAATTTTAATTTTGTAATTTTAAATATTCTATATAGGTAAATTAAGATTTATTTGAAATAATCTACATATATGTAACTAAATATTAGTAATGATTTCAATCTAACATAAAAACATAAAATTATATAATAATAATAATAATAATAATAATAATAATAATAATAATAATAATTATTATTATTATTATTATTATTATTATTATTATTATTATTATTATTAAATATTGATTAGACATCGGTAAAGTGCGCCACGAGTTGAGAGTATGACATCCGTTTAGGTTCTCAAAGTATGTAAGTAATATTATTAACGAATTTAATCTTAACATTAAAACACAAAATAAGGTAATAATAATTAATAAATAGAGATTAGGCACGGGTTTAGAATGTGACTTATTTTGAAATTTTATAAGTATGTAAATAAAATTATTAACGAATTGAATCTAAATATGAAAATAAAAATTTAATAATTATAATAATTAATAAATAAATTAGACATGTACAATGAAAGGTTGAGAATACATCATTTGAATTTTTCAATTTACATAATAATTTGTAATTATTACAAATAATTTTATATTTATCTTTTAATAAACCCCGTGTAATACACAGGTATTAAACTAGTTAATTTATATATGTATATGAGTACACAATTATCCATGCCCATATATAAATCAAGAGCATACCCGATGGTGAAGCTCTTTAATCAAACATTTGGTGTTATCCATGTGCCACATCAAAAGTAAATAACTTTAACATATTTCCACTATAAAAAACCTCTCAACAACTCTTTTATGAATCCTTCTAATAAACTATATATTTATTTATTAACATGTTGTATTGATGCGACCAAAAAGATTGGTACTTCAAGAATATGGGATACTAACCTCAAAAACGAGATCATCAACCTTGATAACTTCAAACTGCGTTGAATCGACCTGATTGATCTCCAAGAGCCTCCTGGCGACCTGATCGATCCTTCAAAACAACACCTCAGCCAAGGCGGTGGACGGCTCCAGCGAAGGTCCTCCGATGCTTAAGTCAGATAGTGCGAGAGATATTTCGAGAGCTCAAATGTGATAAAACAACTTAAAATAAAAGTGAGGCCTGAACCCCTTTATATAGGCAAGAGAAGTATTCCCCAAGTTAGGGTTACCTTCTACCACTATAATTCCATAAATACCGTAACCGACTTAGAATTAGGATTTCTCCTATATGCTAAGTTCCCATAAATAATAGATTTCTCGCTAAAACTACCAGAATAGGCCTGGGCCTGTGATTATTTTAATATAGTTCGTCGGGACCCCACAATATCATCCATGTTAGCCCGTTCGGGCCCAAAAATTATAAAGCCCAACACCCAGCACAGAGCTGGTTAAAACCATAAGAGGTCACTAACCTATATGAGAGCTAGCCATTCCCATACTCCAATCGCTACTCTATAAAACAGCTCACCCAACTCTTAGAAAGAATGCTCCTTCCAAGAAATGAGGTCGCCTACCATAAATACCGGTATATAACTTGCATGAATATTTAGTGTCGTATCAGCTAGTCCCCCATATTCTAGCTGACTGAGGCACGAAATCAGGTAGAATATGTAAAAAGTAAAAAAGACGCATCGACCACTGACTTGAATTGAAGACCCAACCATAAAACTTTACCCAATCACTCTGTTAGCTTACCAAGACATTATATAATAACTCATGATAACCCAATTCTCAATATCGAGCTATACCAATATTCACTCAACAAGTGCTCGCCACATGAAATCGCGACCTTCAAAAATCAGCTCGCTCAGCCCCCAGGAAGAATGCACCTTCCAGAAGAAGAGATCGCTTATAAGTCCCCCATATATATGCCTATCGACCTGAAATATCTGTCGACCTATAAAAACCACCCTTTGTCGACCTAGAGTCTTACGCGTGCAAAATAATTTAGAAAAATGTAATCATAACCTTTTTTAAGAAGTCAAAACATGCCACTACCATCCATCACATCCCTTTAAAGATCATTAAATGCTCTTTGACACTGTGTCGAACACGTGTCATTTTCCCGTTCTCTAGTAATATATTTAATACGCTGGGCCAGAATTGAAAGGCCCAAAATATTCCTAAAAAATCCTACCAACTTCCCGCTCCTTTCTGTCGCTTCATCTTTTACGCCGCCCAACACATATCACACCCTTTTATTTTCACTTTACCAAAAATATAAGCAAAAACGCCATTGTTCCTCTGCAAAAGGTTTCTTTTTCACAAAATTCTATGAAAATCCCCAGTGTACCGACGTTCATCTCCAAAAAGCAACAACAGCAATAATGGGTAAGTCCCTCCAATCCTTCATAATATAAATTAATTCCAATTTCTCTCTGTAATTGTTGCATCTGCTGAATATTTTCGATTTTTTTTTGTCGATACTTGGTTGATGATGAATCCAGCATCCTCCACTCCCATTTCTGAAAACCCAAAACTTTCCCTCGATTGCGATCCTATTGAAAACCTATTTATTTTTAAAAGAAGTTAAAAAAAACCTCCTTTGCCACAGCCCGACCTTCATGACGAACCGAAAGGTGACATCAGTTGGCCCAAGCTCGAGGCCCAAACTAGGGCTTACACTGAAGCCATAGCCGCAATAAAAAACATACCCAAGGATCCCTCTCCAGCCTAACCTGAGATTGAAAACATCCCAGATGGCATTCCTCTAACCATACCCAATGTACCTTCCACATCTCAATCTGAGCATTTTTCTCGAGAATCCCGTAACAGTAACACCTCCATCTGCTATTGTCGACCTGCTTCCCCTACCCCAAGTCACTAGGTTAGTTAAAGATAATTACTGGTGGCTCCCAGATCGGGAGAAATTGGAAGAGTTCAAGATAACTCTTAATCTCCCTGACACTGCTACAATATTCAAGCCAACTATTTTACAGACTGACCCAAACCATCCTCCACCTGACCACATCGTATTTTTTGATGAACTTCTAAAAGCATGTTTTAGGTTTCCTGCCCATTGGTTTTTTATCTCTACTTCCAATAAATTCAAAATTCCCCTTCTCCAGCTAACTCCTAACTCAATAAGATTTATGGCTGGATATGTGATTTTGTGTGAATACTATCATGTCCAACCTGATCCAAGTTTTTTCCACTTTTGTTTCCAAGTAAAATATCAAAGAAAATCATTTTATTTTCCAGCCTGCCTCAGGAAACCTTGCTTCTTGGTGAATCCTTCATCAAAAGTGCCTGATTGGAGGAGAAAACTCTTTTTTATTCATAACACTTGAACCTGGACTTTCAACACCGACCTGCAATACCATACTCCAAAACAAGACAATCACCCTACCTCAAAAACACGACCCATGCTCTACTAGCAATACACTGACCAGCTTACTGAATGGAGTAAATGCCCATTCGATGTAATACAATTCACCAGGTGGGGAAAGATATATTCTTTAGTGCCTATAGCTTACATCCATCCTTTTCAAAGGGAAGAGGACTAGTCGAGGTCGCACCTCTCCAAAACAAGCGCCCCAAGCTGCAAAACGTCGGTGGCTACGCAAGACTTACGACGCTGCCACATCCAGCTCTCCAGATCTGGAAAAAGAGCTGGCCCAGTGTGATGATGTGGAGAAGGTTAGGGCTCTTCTCCAAGAGTGCGTCATGGCCCAGGTAACTTTAATTGAGTTCAATTTTCTTTAATACAAAATTAACCATCTATAAATACTTACACCATCTTCGAATACAGCTGAAGCCCCTGTTCTCCACCTTATCCATTCAATTATTGGCCCGGTCCACCGAATCTGAACTCCAGAAGGCCTGTGACAAACTAACGATCCTAGCGGAAAAACTGACCCAACAGCTGTCCCTTACTCAAGGGGAACTGGATGTGACTCGTCAGCAGCGAGCTGCCCGCAAAGAAGAACTAAATGTTTCTCGAAGTCAGGTGGAGACATTAAAAGACGAAGTCACTCGCCTGGAATTATTGCAAGATGAAGTAGCTCGGCTAAGAGGTCATTTGATAGAGGTGGAGGGACAAATGAAGAAAGACCATGAGCAGATGGACGGTGCCCTCCAGGTTGCTCGTGAGCAAGGCATAGCTGAAGGTCGTTGTACTTTCTTGAGGAGTGACATGGGCAAGAAATTCGTGGATGCGTATAGAGAGGAGCTACTGGCAACCTACAAATATTCATCAATATATTTCGGCAAGATGGTTAGAGGTAGTAGAGAGTGGGTCCACCAGGCTGTGGACAAAATCAAAATCCAGCTCGCAGCCATGAACGTTTCTTTTGATCCGGATGTCAAAGCCATCGTGGATAATTTTCCTCGTTCTCCTTCTGGAAGGGCAACATGAAGCAACCTGCAGACGCCAAGTTGTGGCTATTCTGCCAGGGCAGAGCTGTGTTGCGAGCCAAGCTAGCTACCGAGCTAGAGACTCCTCTTGACGACTCTGTGCCTGATCGCAACACTACCTGACATTGTTATTTCAAACACATGTTTTCCCGAAATGTTATGTATAAACAATTCACATCTTTCTTATATATCAACCTGTCATAACAAATCATCCCAAGTACCAGTAATCCCTGTTTTAACCATGTAAATCAACTCCAAAAATAATAACTTCAAAAACCCAATATCACATTATAATTTCCAAGTAAGATAACTATAACCTGTGCTCAAAACCCCCATATGTAAAACCACAACTTCAATATAGATCGTATATAAAATGTAAGTCAAACATGTTTATATGTATAACCAAAAACCCAAAAAATCATATTAACCATAATATAATCAATCAAGGCACTGAGATCAGGATCAAGTCTACGTAAAAGAACATATAAGTCAAATATGTTCTTCTAATAAAACACATATAATTTCAATAATTGAAAAAGATATGTAAGTCAAACATATCCTTCCCGAAAGAGATCTCAAGTATGTAAATCAAACATACTTAAAATCACAAAGAACATGTTCCTTACTCAACCATTCATAAAAAACCATAAAAGCTTTAAAGTGTTCCCAAAATTTCCACTATTATAAATAGGTGTCCGCCCTGGAGGGCAAAATAATGAATACCTGCTTGAGGGTAATGATTAGATGTTCACCCTTGAGGGTATAATAAAACAATTATCCACCCCGAAGGGTAATAAAACAACCATCCACCCCTAAGGGTACATAAAAAAAATTCCCGCCCCTGAGGGTACATAAAACAACTATCCGCCCCTAAGGGTACATAAAACAAATCTATGCCCCTGAGGGTACATAAAACAACTATCCACCCCTAAGGGTACATAAATCAGTAGCCGACCTATGCAAGCATCGGTTCATAACAGAAATAAAAATATTATTGCAAAACATACGCCCACCTCATAGACCCGCCTTTTAAGCGTAATATTTCTTCAGATGACAAATATTCCAGCTTCTAGGTAGAGCTTTCCCTTAATCATTTTCGGGTACATACGAACGGCCAGATCCAGTTTGGATCCAGCTTCCTGGTACTATGTATTACATCAGCTCGCTTCCATCCTAGGTCTCCAACCTGAAAATATCGATGTTTGACACGTTTGTTAAAAGATGCTTGGATTTTTTATTTGTAACGTTCCACCTAGGCCGCAGCCTTATCTCGTATTTCCTCGATTATCTCAATTGCTCCTCTTGCTAGCCTTTTATTCTCTTCCACATTAAACGTCGATAAATGTTGTGAGCCCCCCACTATTTCAGCTGGGATGACAACTTCCATTCCATAAACCAAGCTAAACGGAGATTCCCCTGTAGAGGTTCGGGGAGTTGTTTTGTAAGCCCATAAGACTGATGCGAGCTCTTCTTCTCAAATTCCTCCGCCTTTTTCCAGTCGCAGCTTAATTCTCTTCACAATAATATGGTTAGTAACCTCGACCTACCCATTAGCATGGGGATGCACCACAAAAGCAAAACATTGCTTCATCCTCATTTCCTTGCACCAATCTTGGATTTTCTGCCCATTGAATTGGGTTTCATTATCTAAAACTAACACTCGTGGAACACCAAACCTGCAAAAAAATATTGTTAAAAATAAAATCCATCATGTCCTGCTCGCCAGTGCCCGTCATTGCCTCTGCCTCCACCCATTTCATAAAATAATCGACTGCAACCACCAAATATTATATATTGCCAGGTGTTTTTAGAAAAGTCCCCACAATATTGATTCCCCACTGCGCAAAGGGATAAGGCGAGCTCATAAACATCATGTCTTCAGCCGATATATGAATGACCGGTGCGTGCATCTGACACTTTTTACAAGCTCTAACAAGGTCGCTCGCCATACCTTTAATTCCCGGCCAAAAGAAACCAGCCCGCAATGTTATCCCAACCAGCGCCCTTCTTTTTGCATGATCACCACAGTACCCCTCATGTATTTCTTTCAACACCTCCAATACCTCCTCCTTATCTAAGCATTTTAAAAAGGGTCCAAAACGTGACATTTTGTACAATTCTTCGTTTATAACACAAAATCGAGCCGCTGTTCTAGCTTCTTTTGTTGACAATTGTACCTCGCCCTCTTTTGCCTTAACGAGAACCTCCCATATTGACGTGAGATATCAGGTAGAATATGTAAAAAGTATATAAGTATATATTTTATGCATATGTTTAATACTTATTACACAAACACACACACACATATGTGTGTGTGACTAGATTTTAACGAGAACCACTATCTT
Source organism: Phtheirospermum japonicum (assembly GCA_014905375.1). Taxonomy (NCBI): domain Eukaryota; kingdom Viridiplantae; phylum Streptophyta; class Magnoliopsida; order Lamiales; family Orobanchaceae; genus Phtheirospermum; species Phtheirospermum japonicum. Next base: position 562,444 of record BMAC01000615.1, on the reverse strand, counting down.
ATATGAGAACATAAGGCCAATCATGGGCCATTAGATTATATGAGATGGAAGGCTATGATTTATTATAATATTTAATAACTTTGTGGCAATTTTTTTAAATATGTTATCGTCTTTTTCTTTATATGAGCGCATAACCAAACAGGTAAACTCCGAAAAAAACCCTCTCCTCTAATACATTTTACACTTGCAAATTCTTATAAAATGTTATGGTGCAGCTGAGTCCCCTGGTTTCAAAACTGTCTGAGGAGTTAATGACTCGATCAACGGAGAGCGAACTCCAAAAAACATGCGACGAGCTGACCGCACAGACCGAACAACAAACGCGGTAGTTATCACTATCACAAGGAGAACTGGATGGTGCGATCAAACTGTTGAAGGCTCACGAGGAAGAAATACTGATCTTGAAGAGCCAGGTGAACAGCTTGAAGGACAAGGCTTCTTGCACGGGCAACGAGCTCAAGGATGTTCAGAAACAGGCTGGGGATCTCAAACTGCAGAATCAGAAGCTTCAAGAACAGAATCAAGCAGTTCACGAGAAGGGCATGGCTGAAGGTCGGCGGACCTTTCTTACAAGCGAGGCCGGCAAGAAGTTCATTGGCGCCTACCGGGAGGAATTAGTGGAGGCATACTAGAAGTCCTCCATATACTTTGGTACGATGGCTGCGGGTGCCCCAGAATGGCTTTTCACAGCTGCTGGAATAATCAAAGAGCAGGTCGCAGCACTGAATGTCACTTACAACCCTGACGTTCCGGCCATCATCAACCAGCTAACTCCCTTCAGCACCTTCAAAGGCGATTGGAAACAGCCAATTGACGCGAAGTGGTGGTTATCATGCTAGAGTCGAGCTATCCTGTCTACCAAACTGTCCTCTGAGCTAGAGACGCCTCTAGAATACCTGGTTCCTACATCTGAACCAAGTACCAGAACCACCGAAAACCTACTAACTCCTTCTTCCAAAAAAACTGTCTGAAAAACTTATATTTATGCTCATAACATGTATGAACAATTTCTTACTTATGTAAATACTTCCCTTTTATGCAATATCTGCATAGCTCATAGATTCCAAACATTTACGATCCTGCACTTAAAACTTACGTATAAACCAAACCACAATCCATGTATGAAATAAACCCATAAGCTAATATAGGTCGCGTGAAATTACAACCAATCACACTTCGCCCCCATGAGATTGCAAGATCCTAAAAAAAGTCAAACCATGACTTATAAACAATTCAATCAACCAGCATACAAAATATATTAGCTCGCATAAAACAATCATCCATAACGTAAGAGCATGAGAAAGATATGTAAATCAAACATATCCCTCCCATAAGTAAAAAATCATAACCACTTCAACCTTAAAAGATCATCAATATAGCTCGCCAAAACTTTATTTATTGCAAAAAATACCAAACTTCCAAAATACAAAATCCATAAGAGAGAAGTGCCCTCCGGACCGGAGTTACCTTCTCCCGCCACGGAAACACAAACTTCCAAAACACAAACTCCATACGGGAGAAGTGCCCTCCGGTCCGGAGTTACCTTCTCCCACCACAAAAACACAACTTTCCGCAACACGAACTCCATACGGGAGAAGTGCCCTCCGGTCCGGAGTTACCTTCTCCTGTCACAAAAACACAACTTTCCGCAACACAAACTCCATACGGGAGAAGTACCCTACGGTCCGGAGTTACCTTCTCCCACCACAAAAACAGAAACTTCCAAAAACACAAACTCCATACTGGAGAAGTGCCCTCCAGTCCGGAGTTACCTTCTCCCGCCACAAAAACACAAACTTCTAAAAACACAAACTCCATACGGGAGAAGTGCCCTCCGGTCCAGAGTTACCTTTTCCCGCCACAACCACCCTCTAGGCATAATATTTCTTCAAATGACACACATTCCAGCTTCTAGGCAGGATTTTTCCACCTGCATCTTCAAGTATATACGCTCCTCCTTGCAACACTTTTACCACCTTGAATGGTCCAACCCAGTTTAGTTCCAATTTCTTTGTTAAAAGTAGCTTGTATCCTTTGTTTATAGTGCTCAACCCGAGCTGCAGCCTTATCTCGTATTTCATCAATCCTTTTGATCGCTCCCTGAGCTAACCTCTCATTTTCCTCCACATTAAATGCTGCCAGACGCTGCGATCCTCGTACTATCTCTTCCGGAATAACCGCATCCATCCCATAGACCAGACTGAATGGTGATTCCCCCGTAGAGGTTTGAGGAGTTGTCCGATAAGCCCATAGGACCGAGGCGAGCTCTTCTTCCCAGAGTCCCCCTGTCTTTTCCAGTCGCAACTTGGGTCCCTGCACAATTATACGATTAGTAACTTCCACCTGCCCATTAGTCTAGGGATGCACCACAGAAGCAAATCGCTGCTTCATCCCCATCTCTTTGCACCAGTTTCAAATTTTCCTCCCATTAAACTAGGTTCCATTATCGGACATTAACACTCGCGGCACACCAAACCTTCAAAATATATTTTTAAAAGTAAAATCCATCAAATGTTGCTCGCTTATGCCTGTAATAGCTTCGGCCTCCACCCATTTCGTAAAATAATCAATCGCTACCACCAGATATTCTTTATTGCCCGGGGTCTTTGGAAAGGACCCCACGATATCAATTCCCCATTGTGCAAACGGGCACAGCGAGCTCATAATCATCATCTCTTCAGCTAGTATATGAATAACCGGGGAATGCATTTGACACTTTTTACACATTCTCACCAGGTCGCTAGCCATACCTTTCATCCCTGGCCAGAAGAAGCCATCCCGTAATGTTATGCCAACCAACGCCTTTCCCTTCGCATGATCGCCACAATATCCTTCATGTATTTCCTTCAGCACCTCTAATGCTTGCTCCTTAGCCAAACATTTCAAAAAAGGTCTGAAGCGCGACCTCTTGTATAATTATTCATTTACCACACAGAAACGAGCTGTTGTTCTGTCCTCCCTTGTTGTCAACATCTCTGCACCCTCCTTAGCCTTGACGAGAAGTGAACGCCAATAATCCTTAATTTCAAGCTCCATAATCTCCTTCCCTTTTTCCACGCTACTATGTTCTAATTTCATCAACGTAATCCTCCGAGTATCGCAAGTCCCCAACGCTCCTTCTATCCGAGCGAGCTGATCAGCCCGAGTGTTCTCAGCTCGCGTTAAATGTTCCAGCTTAAACTCTTCAAAACGTGCTGCTTCTTCACGCAATTTACTCAAATAAACTGCCATCCGCTCTTCCTTAGCTTCAAAAGAACCATCGAACTGACGAGCTATCAACTGAGAATCCGTGTATGCCCATACCTTCCTTGCTTCCAGATCGCCCGCCATTTGATACCCTGCAGCACAGCTTCGTACTCAGCCTCGTTATTTGATGCCTTATACCCCGACTTGATCGCGAACTCCAAATTTCTCCTTTCGGGCTAGTTAACACAATACCCAGCCCTGCTCCTGATACCATAGTTGAGCCATCGGTGTACAATGTTCATGCCTTTACTTCCTCGCCCGCGTCAGATGGGCGTACCATCTCCTGAAAAAAATCTGCCAACACCTGTGCCTTGATATCCACCCTTGGTTCTTAAACCACGTCGTACTCGATCAACTCTACAGCCCACTTTACCAATCTCCCAGATACGTTTGGGTTACTCAAAACCTACTTAAGAGCTAAATTAGTACGCACCTTCACCCTGTGGCTCAAAAAGTATGGTCGCGGTTTCCTTGCTGTACAAATCAATGTAAAACCTCCTTTCTCCAGCTCGTAATATTTTAACTCAGCCCCTTGTAACATCCTGCTAATGTAATAAATAGGTCTTTGCGTGCCCGCATCCTCTCTGATCAACACCGAGCTCACTGCGACTTCTCCTACTGATATATATAGGATCAGGTCTTCCCCAGGGATCAGTCTGGTTAATAGTGGTATCTCAGCCAGGTACTTCTTCAATTCTTCAAATACCTCTGCTGCTTCCTTTATCCATTCAAACCTGGACCCTTTCCTAAGTGCCCTAAAAAACGGAACACCCCTCTCCGCCGACCTGGAGATAAAACGACTAAGGCCCGCAATGCGACCTGTAAGTACCTGCACGTCACGTACTGTGCGGGGATGTGGCATCTCTAAAACAACTCGTACCTTCTCTGGATTAACTTCAATTCCTCTCTCTGTCACCATATAACCCAAAAACTTCCCAGACCGCACACCAAACGCACATTTCTTCGGATTAAGCTTCATCCCATATTGCCTTAGTATAACAAATGTTCTCCTCAAATCCTCCACACGGGATTCAGCTTTCTTGCTCTTGACCAACATATCATCAACGTACACCTCCATAGTGGACCCCAACAGATCTTTAAACATTCGATCCACCAACCTTTGATAGGTCGCTCCTACATTCTTCAGGCCAAAGGGTATGGACACAAAACAGTATGTCCCCGTAGAAGTGACAAAACTCACCTTGGGCTGATCCTCTGTTGCAAGAGGTATTTGATGATACCCCTGTGAAGCATCCATCATGCTCAACAGCTCGCACCCTGAAGTCGAATCCACCAACTGATCAATTCGTGGCAAAGGATAATGATCCTTTGGGCAAGCTTTATTCAGATCGCAAAAATCTACACACATCCTCCACTTTTGTCCTGGTTTTGGCACCATTACGACGTTAGATAAGTATTTCGGAATTGAATTTCTCTTATGTGGCTAGCTTTCAACAATTTCTGCACCTCCTCCTCGATTATCTTATCCAGACCCGACCCGAAATGTCTCCTCTTCTGCTTTACTGACCTCGCCTCCGGGTCCACATTTAAATGATGTTGTGCGACCTCAGGAGATACTCCTGTTAACTCCCCATCACCAAAGGCAATTACATCTCAAAATTCTCTCAGTAACGTCACCAGCTCGTCCCTTAATGTTCTCGGTATTAAGGTTCCCACCCTTGTAGTATACTCTGGGCGACCTTCCTCTAACGAGATGTCCATCAGTTCTTCATTCAGTAGAACAGAATTCTCCTGCTCCTTTATATTTTTTGCATTAATTACTCCTTGTGTCCGATCATTATCCCTTTCCCTCTTGTTTTCAGTTAACCCTTTCCTAACCGTCGTATGATAGCACAATCTCGCGACCTACTGTTCCGCAATAACTTCCCCCACTCTGTCTCCCACCAGAAATTCGATACTCATATGTTAAGTCGACGTTATGGCCTAGAATGCATTAAGGGTTGGTCGACCTAGTATAGCATTATATGCCGACCTCCCCCGAACTCATCCTTCCCTATTATCACTGTCAGCGTCAGCTCTCCTTCAGTAATTACTTGTGCCCCATTAAACGCATATATGGGCGTATTCAAATATCGCACATTGTTTTCCAATTTCATCTGCTCAAGATAATCTGTATATATATTATATTCACCGAGATCCCATTATCCACAAAGATTTTGCTAACCTCGTATCCTGTCACCTCGACTTCAATTACCAACGCGTCATTGTGATCTTCCTGCAGCCCGCGTTGATCATTAGAGCCAAAAGAGATGACTGTCCCTTCTATCTGAGTTCACCGACTCACACTGGCGACCTCCCATGTTCCCAAGCGAGCTGACTTAACATGCCTCCTTCGCGCATTGTTGGAACCCCTATCGGTTGGACCGCCCGAGATCATGTTTATCCCCCCTTTGTTTCTTCGTGGGTCATTATATCCCTGATTTCCTTGCTGTGGTTATCTCGCAACCTGATCCTGAGGTGGATCCCTCGGCGGTGGTGGAGGCAATGGTCGCCCTTGCTCCTTCGGCTCTCTATCCTTGTAAATCACTTCTTTCAGATGCCCAGCTTTTATGAGTCTTTCTATCTCCTCCCTGAGATGCCTGCAACTTTCAGTGAAATGCCCTTAATTATTATGAAATATATAGAAGGAATTAGTCTTGGGGTGAGTAGGGATCGACGTGCGATCTTCTGGCCACTTTATAGCATTGGGTATCAAGCGTTCCTTAATAGTGAACACCTTAGCCCGCGAGTAGGCCAACGGTGTAAAATCCTCATTTCTCCAATCTCGCATATCCTCTTCTGGCCTTTTGCTAACCACAGATCTCGGGCTCAAGAGCCCGCGCACTATCCTTCTTGGTTCTCTCCTCAATTCCCTCCTATATACACTGCCTCCCATATCCGCGACCTCCCTACCAAAGCGCACCCGATGTTCCTCCTCAGCCTCCTCCAACTGCATATATTTGTGGCATCTTTCCAAAACTTCATCATAGGTTCGCGCTTCCTTCTTCACCAAAGACTTGCGTAAGTCTTCCCTCCTCAATCCTTGGTGTAAAGCTTCAGCCTTCATCTCATCAGTAGCAAGAAGTACCTCCAGAGTGGCATTGGTAAACCTGTTAACATATTGTTTCAATGTCTCATTAGGTCGCTGCACCATAGTAAAAAGTGACTGTGCCGTCTTTGTATTCTGCCTCACGCTGGAAAATTTCTTCAAAAAAGCAACCCGCAACACCTGATAACTGGTAGTTTTTCCTCGTGGTAACTGATAGAACCAGTTTTGTGCAATTCCTCTCAAAGTGGATACAAAGGCCCGACAAGCCACAACATCCGTGTAACTGTGTAACATTCTCGCATTCTCGAAGAGCTGCAAATGCTCGACTAGATCCGTCGTCCCCCGGTATTGAAATTCTAACGCTTTATACCCCTTAGGCATTGCGGCCTGTAACATATCATTCGAGAAGGGATGTCCCTCATCTCCGTCGAATTTCTCTCTTTCTACTCGATTTTAGGGCCTCCTTTAAATCTCTAAAAGCCTTATTTCCTGGCCCCACCTCATTCTCATCCTTTCCTTTGTTGTACCCGCTACGGCTCTTACGGGTTTTATCTTGAGATTCACCATCTGTATCTGAGGTCTGGGTCCCGCTCTCACTAGTATGCTTGCCATGTCGGCGACCTCTACGCCTGTAATGGCTCCATTCACCTTCACTCCCTTCCCTTTACGCTTATGAGTATGAGAATTTGTGGATGAGGTAGAACTGGAAGTGTCCTCATATTTTCGTTTACTCCGACCTTTCTTTCTACGAGAAGGTCTCCTAGACGGAGACCTTTTGTTTTGTTTTGCCCTCCTGGTTGTCGATCTCTCCTCTTGCTCATTATTAGGTCCCTCATTCCTCTCAGGGTACCCAGCTCGCCAGCTAAATACTTTCTCAATTCTTCTTGCCTCTCTGGAGGTACAAAGTCCATAAACCCATCTAAGAATCCCTTTTTAATTTGACAGGGCTTATCCTTGGGTAAATCCTTCCACTCCTTCGTTCCTATATGAATCACTCTCTGAGCCACCACCTCCGGCATCTCTGCCTCAAAATCTTCTGCTAGTTGCTTTCCATCACGCCGCTTTGGGGAGGGCGGCGGCGTGCCCTCCAAACTTGGAGCTGCTGGTTCCACCTGGGAAGGTGTCTGTCCATCTTTTATTGCATCTTCCTCATTGATATCTGTCGCTCAGTTCTTGTTCTTTGGTATATTCGACCCAGAACCAAAGTTTAGGGTTTTGGGTAATATGTTACTGTTCTTCATGCTTCGTTTACGAGATTTCTCACGCCTTTCGCTCAAGGACTCGTTGTCTCTCTTTCCCACAGACGGCGCCACTTAATAAATCCAAAAAGATTGGTTACCAAGAATACGGGGTACTGACCTCAAATATTAGATCAACGACCTGAAACATCTTCCAAACACGTCACAGCAATCTGCTAAGCCTCCAAATGATACTCCTGGCGACCTAGCCGCTCCTGCAAAACAGCACCTCCAATCGGGTCGGATTTTAAACCCGCGAAGGTCCTCCGATACTTAAATCAAAAGCAAATAGTAGTTCAAAACGCCCAACATATGATAAAGACAAGATAAAAATAATGAGAGGTATGCACCTCCTTTTATAGAGACAAGAGAAGTACCCCCGATATAGGGTTACCTTCTCTCACCATAATTTCATAAATACCATGACACCACAACTGATTTAGAATTAGGATTCCTCCTATATGCTAAGTTCCTATAAATAATAGATCTCTTATCATAATAGGTCAGGGCCTGTTATTCTTTGAATAGTCCGTCAGGACCCCATAAACCGTTCACATTAAGCCCATAACCAAACTCAAACATCCAACACAAAAATATAAGACGTCGCGACCCTATATGAGAACTCATCCTCATACTCCAGGTCGCTACTCTACAAACCAACTCGCCTACCTCTCCAAAGAAAACATCCAGCTCGCTCACCTTCCAGAAGAAATGCTCCTTCCAAAAAATGAGGTCGCTTATCACAAATACCCACATACCAAAGAATATTACGTATGGACATTTAGGTCCGTATCAATTATTATTTTCTGGAGTCTTGTGGTGTCTAGAAATCATCTTTTTGGTGGGATTGTGATGCTCATACATGGATGTTTTTTTAGAATGGTGAAGGATCACCATCTTGTTTTTTATTTTTTTCTTGGGTGGGGCGGGGTGTTTGGAGGTGACGTATTTGGGGGTGGGAGAGACGCAGTTGCGTAGTTAAGGTCAAAGAGTGTTGAAAGCAGTAGAAGAGTGTTGTTGTAGCAGTTGATTTTTGTTTTCTTGTTTCCAAGAAACTTTTGTTAAGTGATTTGATTTGTAATTTTAGATATCAATGATTGCAGCCAAACTAACAGTTATCGTGGCGTGATTTCATTGGTTCTATGTGAGTACTGCATTCCATTATGCAATTAGTTTTAAGTTGCTCGAGGGTCAGAAATTCGAGACTTTAGAGAATGAGATTCAGTTTTATAGGAAGTATGCTTAGTAAGAGTGGTTCTGATAAAAAACCTCGTGATGGAACTGTTAAGCTTTTAAACATATATATATATATATGTAGAGGATTGAATTCAAATGATAACCCCGTCATTATATGTGAATTTAGAGAAATCAGTCCAGTTTTTTTAATTTAATTATATATATTATATATATATATATATATATATATATATATATATATATATATATATATTACGTTTTAAAACATGCAATATGTATCTTAAATTGTAGATCTTGAGAATGTGATTAATTTGATATATATTTCATTCAAAACGAATAAAATTTGAAAAAGTTATGGTTTGTTGAAGATTTGAGTTTCATTTCAAATTTTTGAATTTGCAGTTTATAGACGAAATTTGCGATGCTTTTTGTATACAATCGTAGTGTTTTTTTTTCTTAATCTATTGTGCTTTTTAAAGAATAA
>BMAC01000615.1:533112-552515 GCA_014905375.1 Phtheirospermum japonicum | reverse complement strand
AACCAATGGGCACAACTTAGTTAAATATAAAGGAAGTATTTTTAAAAAAAAATAACTATGCACTAATATTTATATTACATAGAACAAAATTCGTATTTTGGAAGCATCATGTCCAAAATTATCAATTTACACAAGCCAATAATACAAGTTCTCATATAATATTAATTTTAAGAGCAAAATACTTCAAATGGGTATACAAAAACATTGTTGATCACACTACAAAGAATCATCCTAATTATACATAAGCGATGCCAATGTTTTTCCAATTTTTATTTAATGAAATTCAAAATATAACACTAATGGGCACTGATTAATTTAAATAAAAAAAATGGTTTTATTTTAAAAAAAATGTACTGTCATTTATTATATACATGTTATGCTTAATGGGCCAACCATAATAGGGAAAGATAAAAAAGCCCAAGCTAATACATTAGGCCCAAGAATAGGAATTCGTGCAAAGACAAAACCTAGATATTTAGTCGAATATACTCCGTGAATTAAATTGTTATACCACATATAAGGATAAGAACCACCTTATAAGAAAGAGATGTAACAGAGTGAGAGGTAGGAGGAATATTTTATTTTTCGGAATTTTGCTTATTTTATCGTTTTCATATGCATTTTTTCTCTCAGTCATAACAAATTGGTGCTTTCATTGAGCTCGCCGGTATCCATGGCTGACGGGACGCGACTTAAGACATTGGATGATGCTGTCAAAAAAATTCACGATGTATCGACCGTTGACTCGGAGCTACTAGCTGCACAAAAGCAATCATTATCTGATATTATTGCTAAGCTCTCAGATCTGGACGGTAAGCTGGAGCGTCACTTTCACGCGCCGGAACCCCCATCTCACTCTGCCGCAACTTCTTCTCTGACCGTGCCCTTGGCTGCATCTCACGGTACTTCATCACCAATCTCTTTATTTGGTGTTCCCCATAACCCTATTCCATTTTCGTCACCGGCGAGTCTTCCTCCAATGATGGGTTCCCTTGTGGGATCGGGTCCGCCGTTACCCCCCGCTACCTCCGATGGTAGCTGCGTTGGCCGCCAACCATGGTCACGCCACCTCATATGGTCCTTCTTCATCCCTATTTGGGTCTGCTGGCCCTTCGAGCATCAGTTATCCATTTGGCCAGATGGGTTCTTGGGGTCCTTCACCGAATCGTTCTCTGAAGCTAGATTTTCCGCATTTTAAAGGTGATGATCCTTTAGGTTGGGTATTTAAAGCAGAGCGTTTCTTCGCATATTACCAAACTCCGGAGGATCAAAAGATTCTAATTAGCTCCTTCTACATGGAGGTTCGTGCGTTACAATGGTTCCAATGGGTTTTTCGTAATCGACAGGTAGTTAATTGGGAGCAATTTATTCGGGCTTTGGAAACATGTTTCGGGCCGTCAGAATTTGAAGATGTGAAAGGGATGTTAGCTAAGTTGATGCAAACGTCCACCGTGGACCATTATATTGCTCAATTTGAGGCCCTCTCAATGCGCACCATTGGGATACCCCCTGAGTTTCTTTTGAGTTATTTCGTTGCAGGTTTACGGAGCGATGTTCAAGAAGAGGTGCGCGCGGCCCAACCCAATTCTCTTATCCAAGCTATGTCTCTGTCGCGTCTCTATGAGTCCAAATTGGACGATCAACGCCAATTCGTCTAGAGGTCCAAATCCACTTTCTCTGTCCAGGGGCACAAAACCACTCCCAGCCATCCTCTCTCGTATACAAACAAACCGACTAGTTCACCTTGAAAAAAAATGCTAAAACATGCATTGAATGCAAAGCTGAAACTAGAAAAGGAAAGCTTAAGGATAAGCCGAAAAGCCATTAATATTATCTTGTTCTGGACATACAGTTTTTGAATGAATGAAAGCAACACACAACACCTTCCTTATATAAACCTACAGCTAGGGTTTGCTGCTGCATGCCAGCTGTCAAGTGATGATCCAACCGTTCATTCTAGGGACAAGTGTCATCACAATCGCCACTTCCTTCATCTTGCATGTTGCATTCCTTTTGTCTTGTTGTACAGCTCCTCCTTTCCACATCATCATGCGAATTGTGATTGTTTGGTTTGTATTGATCAGTAACCACGCGCTCCAGGTTGTCTGCATTTCTCACACGCCCCCTCAATTCGAACGTGCTCTTGCTAATTAGGTTGAGCTTATTTCTGAGCTTAGCCACATTTTTTGTTCTAGAATGCAGGATATGATTAGTGGCCAGAGCTATAGCACTTAGGTTATCCACCCAAATCAGAGGTACTTTGGAAGGAGACAGTCCTATCTCTCCAAGCAAGGAGCTGATCCATGTCACTTCACATGCAGCATTGGCCAAACTTTTGTACTCTGTTTCAGTGCTTGACCTATACACAGAGGGTTGTTTCTTTGAGCACCATGATATCAAGCTATCTCCAAGATAGACACAGTATCCACTTGTTGATCTTCTATCATCTATATCAGCCCCCCAGTCTGAATCAGAGAAAGCACTTAGATTGAGATGTGCAGATTTTCTGATATGAAGCCCATAGTTCCTTGTTCCTTCCAAATACCTCAAAATTCTTTTGACAGCCTTCCAATGTGTGTCCAAAGGTGCTGACATATATTGGCAAACTTTGTTCACACTGTAACTTATTTCAGGTCTTGTTAAGGTCACATACTGCAAGGCTCCAACAACACTTCTATATTTAGTTCCATCCACTGTGGGCATTCCTTGATGTTTGGACAGCTGTAGAGATGATACCATTGGTGTGGGAGTAGGTTTAGCTAACTCCATCTTGCATCTTTCAAGTAGCTCCTTGATGTACTTCTCTTGACAAAGGTGCATTCCATTACTGGTTCTAGTGATTTCAATCCCAAGAAAATGACTAATCTCTCCAAGATCCTTAATGGAAAAATTCTGGCCAAACATTTTGACAAACTGATCAATCAATAAGGTATTGGATCCTGTAACAAGAATGTCATCAACATAAAGGGAATCATGATTTTTGGTCCTCCAGAACAAAGAACAATCAGCCTTGGAATCTCTGAACCCCATTCTGATCAAAACAGACATAACCTTGCTGACTCTTGAGGCTTGTTTCAGACCATATAAGGCCTTTGATAACTTGAAGACCATCTGATTATTTCCCTTCTCAAAACCTGGTGGCTGCTTCATGTATATTTCCTCACTTAATTCTCCATTCAGGAAAGCATTGCTCACATCTAATTGTGTGACTTTCCAAGAGTGACACACAGCCAAGGTAAGCATGATTCTTATAGTGCTATGTTTCACCACAGGACTAAAGGTCTCAGGAAAATCAAATCCAGGCATTTGTGAATATCCCTGAGCCACTAGCCTTGCTTTATACTTGGAGATCCTTCCATCTGCATGCCTTTTTATTTTGAAAATCCATTTGCTTCCAACAATGTTCCTTCCTTTTGGTAATTCAACTAACTTCCAGGTATTATTCTTGATTAAGGCATCTATTTCCTCTTGCATGGCTTGTTTCAATTTCTTGGAGTTAAGAGCCTCATTGAGGGAGTAAGGTTCAGTCTCTTTAGTGATACTAATGCTATATTCCTTAGGTGTGTAGATTCCCATTTTTGACCTTGTGATCATGGGATGTCTTGAAGTGACCTCCTGTGCAGCTGAGACTTCTGAATCATTGTTGATTGGAGGCATCTGAACAAATAATGGTATAGCTGGAATACTACTTCCTGAATTGACTAAATTACTGGCAGAAGGTGGGCTTTCCCTTGAAGCTAAGGATTGGTGATTGATAGGGCTATGAACATGAGAGCTTTCATTTGCAATATTCTTGTTTATTTCAGCATTCACACCTGATTTTTCCAAGTTATGTGTTGTGGGGATGACAGGTACCACAGGTGAATCATTGTGTTCCCTATCTTTCTGCACACTCAACTTCTCTTTGTAAGGAAAAACCCTTTCATCAAACAAGACATTCCTAGTGATTATGATCCTCTTATCTGGCAGTAAAACCTTATATCCCTTATACTAATTGCTATAACCAATGAACACTCCTGCACAAGACCTGTATTCCATTTTTTGCTTATCGTAAGGCCTCAAATGAGGATAGCACAAGCAACCAAAGACTCTCAATCTCTTGTAATCAGGTTTATGCCCATAAAGAACCTCAAGTGGTGTTTTGAATTGTAGTGCTTGCTGGGAACTCTGTTTAGAAGATAGGTAGCTGTCACAAAAGCATCTGCCCAAAAATTCAGAGGTAAACCTGATTGAGCTAGCAAAGACAATACCATATTTACAATGTCCTTATGCCTTCTTTCTGCCAAACCATTTTGCTGAGATGTATAGGCACAAGACATCCTATGTCCTATACCATTATCCTGAAAATACCTTTTAAGTGCAATGTACTCTCCTCCACTATCACTCTGCACCATTTTGATCCTTCTACTGCATTGGTTCTCAACTAATGCTTTAAAACTGACAAAAGCCTCATACACATCAAATTTGGCCTTGAGCAGATATATCCAAGTAAATCTGGAATAATGATCAATAAAACTTACATAGTAGCTACAACCATTGGCAGATTTCACATGACAAGGACCCCACAAATCAGTGTCAATAAGTTCAAAAGGATTATTATAGACAGAATCAGAACTAGAAAACGGAAGCTGATGACTTTTAGCAAGAGCACAAGGCTGACACAAACTGGAATTTTTATTAACTTGAAAGGGTATATTACAATGTTTGAGGGCTTTTTCAACATTCACTAAATTGATGTGTCCAAGCCTTTGATTCCAAAGATCAAGGTTGGAACACTCATTTATTTTGACAGAAAAACATAAAGGCTGAGAACATGGTTCAGCTGAAGCTTTATCATCAATCTTGTGGCTTTGGAGATTGAACTGGTACAGCCCTTCCCTAAGTGTGCCCTTGAGTAGGATTTCTTGAGTTGCTAGGTCCTTGACAAGACAAAAGGTAGGATGGAATTCAAAAAATACTCTATTATCTTTAGCAAATTGAGAAACAGATAATAGGTTTCTAGTAATATTAGAAACATGGAGGAGATTCTTAAGAATGAGAAATTTAGGGCTAATGGACTCATTAGGGATTTTGAGAAAGGAATTACCAAAGTGAGCAATACTTGCTCCTTCACCATTCCCCATTTGCAGCTTGTTGTTCCCATGATACTCAGAAGCAATATTCAGATTCTCCAACTCATTAGTCACATGATTTGAGGCCCCTAAATCAGGGAACCAACTCATTTCAGATCCAACATCAGAATATCCACCAGTTGCAGGCATTTGAACAAAGTTAAGTGTAGGATTCATTTTCACAGATTGGTTCACTTGCTAAGAGGAAGATGGATTGTTGTTGCCTTGATTATCATATCTGTACCAACACTTATCAGCAGTGTGGCTTACTTCTTGACAAATCTGACAGAGAGGCCTATTGCTTGTATTTCTGCCTCTGCCTCTGCCTCTTCCTCTATAGCCATTCCTTCCTCTAGTGGATTGGTTGTTATATCTACCTCCTCTTCCTTGACCAAAACCAGGACTACATCCTCTATTATTTTGAGTAACAACATTAGCAAAGTGTTGTGACCCTTCAGATTTAACAGATGAGCGTTGATTCATCTCCATTCTAGATTCATATGTGAGGAGCAAAGAGTGGACTTCAGAAAGAGAATGTGGAGGATACTTGGATGTTACATTTACCACAACTGAGTCATATTCTGGCCCTAAACCAGTTAGGACATGTACAATCTGGTTCTGCTCAGACACCTTTTCTCCAACAGCTGCAAGCAAATCACAGCATCCTTTTATTTTATTCAGATACTCTCTCATGGATAGAGTTCCCTTCTTCAAAGTTTGCAGCTTTAACCTGTATTGCATGACCTTGGCAGCAGATTGACTTGAAAAATTTCCTTCTATAGTCTCCCAGATCTCTTTTACAGTGCTCAATCCCACCATTAAAATCATAATACCTTCAGACAGGGATGACATTAGCCAAGAGGCTAAGAGTTGATCTTGTCTCATCCATTGCAGATATTCAGGATTTGATGTTGCTTGTCCTGTTTTTTCATCAGTTATGAATTTTTCTGGAGCCACAGAGGTTCCATTGATGAAACATTCCATACCATATCCTCTGATGGCTGTAATGACTTGTTACTTCCAAATAAGGAAGTTTGATTCATCAAGTTTAGTAGATATGAGCTGACTGTTTGGTTGAATGAGAGGATTGTGGTTTGATGTATTGCTGTGTTGTGTGTTTGAGGTGGCCGTTTCAGACATAATGAAGATTTAAAGAAAAATTATCAGATTTATATATGTGGAGACAAGATCACATGGCTCTGGTACCATGAAAAGAAATGCTGAAACATGCATTGAATGCAAAGCTGAAACTGGAAAAGGAAAGCTTAAGGATAAGCCGAAAAGCCATTAATATTATCTTGTTCTGGACATACAGTTTTTGAATGAATGAAAGCAACACACAACACCTTCCTTATATAAACCTATAGCTAAGGTTTGCTGCTGCTTGGCAGCTATCAAGTGATGATCCAACCGTTCATTCTAGGGACAAGTGTCATCACAATTGCCACTTCCTTCATCTTGCCCGTTACATTCCTTTTGTCTTGTTGTACAGCTCCTCCTTTCCACATCATCATGCGAGTTGTGACTGTTTGGCTTGTATTGATCAGTAACCACACGCTCCAGGTTGTCTACATTTCTCACACACCTATATCCCAGTTACCATATTTACCCCCACAAATGCCCCAGCCCAACTCTTCTTCACAACCCATGATAACTTTACCCCATTGGCCTCCCACGCAATCCATAACTCCACTTTCTCCTCCCACTTGTCGTATCACTTTCAAAGAAATGGCTACTCGCCGAGAAAAAGGATTATGCTATTATTGCGATGAGTTGTATACTCCTGGACATCGGTGCAAAACTCAAACCCAATTCTTTATGGTTATTGGGGATGAAGACTCTGATGATTCCACGTTGAGTTATCCCTCGGCCAACTCCCTACAATCAGGGGAGATAGATTCTCTTCCAGAGGTTTCCTTACATGCGATGTTCGGAACCCATTCCCCGGCTACATTACATTTTCATGGAATCATCGCTGGACATAGTGTGCGCGTGTTGGTTGATGGTGGTAGCACGCACAACTTCGTGCAAACACGAGTTGCTCAGTTTCTTAAATTGCCAATTGAGCCTATTAACTAATTTGCGGTGGCGGTGGGCAATGGCCAGAAGTTATTATGTGATGGTTGCATCCGTGATGCAAGAATTATGATCCAAGGCTATTGGATTGAGACTGATTTGTATGTTCTCCCCCATGAAGGTTCTGACATTGTTTTGGGTGTGTTGTGGTTAGCCACCTTAGGTCCGGTAGTTTAAAATTACGCGGACCTCACAATGACCTTCAAGGTCAATGATTCGGATATTATGCTAAAAGGCGAGGATATTCCCTTGGTGTCTCCATGTAAGTTTAACAGTCTCCAGCGTATGGTACACAATGACTCTGTTACAACTTTTTTAGCCTAACTTTGATTCTATCGGATGCTCCTCCCCCCTCTAGGACTAATGATGTTGATGTTCAATCCTTATTGGATCGATTTCCAGAGGTTTTCGCTACACCGCAAGCACTGCCTCCAGTTCGTTCTCGAGATCAATCAATTCATTTGCATCCGAACACAACGCCAGTCAATGTTAAACCATACAAATATCCTCGTTTCCGAAAATCAGAGATAGAGCGGGTGGTGCAAGAAATGCTCGAAACTTGTTTCATCCGTTCGAGCACTAGTCCATTTTCTTCTCCAATTTTATTGGTTAAGAAGAAAGATGGCACTGCAGTTTCGCACAGATTATCTTGCTTTAAATGCTATCACAGTGAAGGATAATCTTCCAATTCCAACGATGGATGAATTGCTTGATGAGCTACATGGTGCTCGTTATTTTTCCAAGTTAGACCTTCGCTCCGGTTATCACCAAATTCGGGTTCGCGATGAAGATATCTTTAAGACGGCATTTCGCACACATGATGGGCACTATGATTTTTTAGTCATGTCATTCGGTTTAACGAATGTACCTGCAACGTTTCAATCCATAATGAATGATGTTTTTTGGCCCTTCTTACGAAAATTTGTGCTCATTTTTCTTGATGACATTCTTGTATATAGTAAGGAGTTTGTGGAACATTTGGCTCAGCTGGAAGTGGTGTTACAGGTTGTAAAACAGCACCAGTTTTATGCGAAACTCTCTAAATGTGTTTTTGCGCAACATCAGGTTGATTATTTGGGGCATGTGATTTTAGATGTGGGAGTTGCTATGGATCTTCAAAAGGTTCAAGCTGTGTTGGAGTGGCCTATTCCGAAATCAATTAAACAATTTCGTGGGTTCCTAGGCCTTAGTGGGTATTATCGACGATTTATCCAAGGATACGCCTCCTTAGTTGCACCTATCACTGACTTGCTCAATACAAATAATTTCAAATGGAGTATCGCGGCTCAGGATGCTTTCCATTCCTTGCAGCGGGCTTTGGTTTCAACCCCCATATTGGTTTTGCCAAATTTTGACAAGCCTTTTGTTCTTGAAACTGATGCATTGCTTTGGAATTGGTGCAGCCCTTTTACAAGATAATCGACCGATAGACTATTTTAGTAAAAAACTATGTCCACGACCGCAAAGTAAATCGGCCTATTGTAGATAAATGTTGGCTATAATGAGAGCTATGGCGAAGTGTCGTCAATATTTATTTGGCCGCCATTTTGTCATTCAAACGGACCAAGTCAGCCTGAAAGCGATGATGGATCAAAAAAATCATACTCCGGACCAACAAAAATGGCTCACCAAACTTCTTGGCTTTGATTTTTCAATAGTTTACAAACCAGGCCGTGGAAATATTGTGGTCGACGCTCTCTCTCGCAACCCATTAGATGGTTCATTGCATAACTTAGTTACTGTTCAGGTTCCATTTTTACAGCAACTTCGAATGGCCCATGACACTGATCCAGATATGGTCCAACTCAAATGCAATGTTCTAGATCACCCAACAGATTTCATTGCCTACATTGTGGTAGATGGAATAATTTATTTTAAGTGTCGGTTGCTTGTTCCAGATTCATTAAAGGATTTGGTGCTTTGGGAATTTCATAGCTCCACCCTTGGTGGTCATGCAAGTTTCTTGCGTAATTTCCAATGCCTAGCTGCCAACTGTTATTGGTCTAGGATGCACAAGGATGTGCGCCAATATATTGAGAAGTGTCTAATATGTCAACAGGTAAAAACTTCTACTCTGGCTCCGGCAGGATTGCTTTAGCCGTTTCCAATTCCTGCTCAAATTTGGGAGGATATTTCTCTTGATTTTATCACTGGACTACCCCCTTCAAAGGGATGTTCTGAGATTTTAGTAGTGGTAGATCGGCTAAGTAAATATGCGCATTTTTTTCCGTTGGCGGCTAAAGCGACAAGTGGAAAGGTTGCTGAGGTATTTTTCAATTGTGTCGTGAAATTGCATGGAATTCCTCGTTCTATGGTTAGTGACAGAGATAAACTATTCCTGAGCTCATTTTGGATGGATTGGTTTGCACTACATGGTACTACACTAAATTTCTCAACTGCATACCATCCTCAAACGGATGGTCAGACTGAGAGTCTCAATCGTACGTTGGAAATGTATTTAAGGAGCTTTGTGATGGATAAACCATATCAATGGGTTAAATATCTTGCTTGGGCTGAGTATTGGTACAACACCTCTTTCCATACGGCTGCGAGCATGACTCCTTTCTTGGCAGTCTATAGCCGAGACCCACCTACGCTAACCTCTTATGTGCCGTACTCGTTGCCGAATGCTTCATTGGATCAAGAGTTTAAGCAAAGATATCAGATTTTATCCCAACTAAAGCTCAACCTCCAACGAGCTCAAGCACAGATGAAATCTCATGCCGATAAACACCGTTCAGAGAAGAATTACGATGTGGGAGATTGGGTATTTGTTAAGTTGCAGCCATATCGGCAAGTTACCATTCGTGAGCATGGTAATAAAAAAATTAGGTCGCAGATTTTCCGGCCCATTTCAAGTTTTACAACGCATCGGTGAGGCGGCCTATAGACTGAATTTGCTTAATACAGCCTGTATTCATAATGTATTCCACGTGGCTTTGCTCAAGAAGGCTCATGGGTTTGATCCCACATCTACGAAGCCAAGCACTATTCCGCCTTATCCGTTGCTACCTCAGTTAGAGCCTTTGGAAATTATGGCATCGAGGATGGTTCTATATCAACAGCAGTTATGCCGCCAATTATTGGTGCACTGGCTTCATCTTCCTCGTGAAGAGGCTACTTGGGTGGATGAACAGGAATTTCGTGAAATTTATCCACATTTCAACCTTGAGAACAAGGTTGTTCTTCCAGGGGAGGGCGATGTTATGCTTAATGGGCCAACCATAGTAGGGAAAGATAAGAAAGCCCAAGCTAATATATTAGGCCCAAGAAGAGGAATTCGTGCAAGGACAAAGCCTAGATATTTATCCGAATATACTATGTGAATTAAATTGTTATGCCACGTATAAGGATAAGAACCACCTTATAAGAAAGGGATGTAACAGAGTTAGAGGCAGGAGGAATATTTTATTTTTCAAAATTCTGCTTATTTTATCGTTTTCATCTGCAACTTTTCTCTCAGTCATAACAATACACTACTAATTTGTCTTTAGGGATCAGTAAGCCCAAAATTATGCTAACAATTGAATATATTATTTCAAACATCAAGCCCTCATAAATATCACTTTATGAGATGAAGAATTAAAATGGGTTCCACATCTTAACTTCTGAAAATAAATAATTTTCATTACTATTTCTGGGAAAAGCATCCTTGAACACATTCAAAAGCATCGGACACATCATAATACATTTAGGTAGCAAGAAGTTTTGCTTCCAATTTTATCATCATTATTTTCAGCAGCAAGTTCCAAGTTTTGGTGGTTGTTGTTAGGTGCATCATCATCACCTTCATCGTTGTATGGTTCGTTAGGTACATTGTGCGATTTCTGGTTGTTTTCGTTTCGCGCATCAAGTACACTAGTATGTTTTCTGGTAACATCTGGAAAAAGGTTATTATTGTGTTATCACATTTGTTGGATGAGAAATATTAACTCCATCGACCCGACCAACTTTGCGCTTCTTGAATTTGGGGATTTATATGCATTTTAATTATAATTAAATTGCTTATATAAGTTTTATACTTTAATTTTATTTTACAAGATGATAGGCATAATTGAATAGCATGGAAATGATTTATTATATATTACTCCATTTCCAGGAATAATATGGACCACTGCTTAACATATTTAACATCACAACTGTAATAATAAGGAAAGCACTTGTATTATTTTTAAAATAATTTTAAATTTAATAATACTGAGGTGATTGGTATTAATTGAAATAATTTTGAGGCTTCATTTTAAATGTAGTTAAGCTAAAAGATGGTAGCATTTTTTGTATATGCTTAGCATCATATAATAATTTATGAGCTCAAGTACATTTTATTAGCATTGTTAAAATATTCATTAACTATATAAAAAAGCACTACAACATTTAAACAGGAGCACTTTTCATCATTTATATACAAGCTCATTTCAAATTAAGTTTGTAGAGAAACATATAATAATACAAAATATAAACATATGAACATATATTATATTTTTATTAAAAATGAAAGAACTTATACAAACTTATAGAAGCGCCTTATTTAGAAGAAGCACATTCTTGAAAAATCTAAGATATAAACATTTATACCTACAATATATTTGTATACTGAGGAAAGCACTTCTACAAGTTTACCGAGCATCTTTACTTAGATACACAGTCATCACATTTCTCATTTAGAATCACTTATATAAGTTGTAAAAGTACTTAGGAAACTAAAAATATTACAATTATTATGTCTATTTTCACCTCAAATCATTTAGTCCACAATTTCATTATATACATTTCAAAATTTGCAAATGCCAAGCAGACAAGAAAGCAGCCCTTTTATAATGTATGAGCACCTACGCGTATTCTGAATATATATATGTGTGTATATATATATGTGTGTGTGTGTGTGTGTGTGCGCGCGCGCGTGTGGGTGTGGAAATCTATTCTTTGCAAACTGCACTAGGCGTTTTTACGCCTCGCAATCGTTTGCAACCCGTACTACATTGAATTTATTACATACAAACTCTAGCTCATTTTTTGTCCAAAAAGTTACTAGCTGGCACATGTGTAATGAACCCACCATTTTGGTGGTTTTTTTGATGGAATATTAGACAAAGATTGCAAATAATAAATCTCATTCTAATAGACGAGGAGGAATAGAATATGGACAAATTTCCGACATTCAAGCATACTATAGATGTTCGGTATGGAGTGTTATTTGCAACAAAAAAATACTCTAGGTTGTAAAGTGTAAAACGCGTATAGTATAGGTTGCAAAGAATTAATTTTCTGAAATAATGGAATAAATTTAGGGTATCCTAATTATTATTTTTAAACAATCGTTATAATTTTTATTTATCCATTTTTGTTTTTGATGATAATATTTATTCTTATTTTTCAAATACCACATCAATATGTTTAATATCCATATATATATATATATATATATATATATATATATATATATATATATATATATATATATATATATATATATATATATATAACGAATTTATAAAATCATAAAAAATCTAGTTAAAATAAATGAATAAAATCTGTAAATAAGTCTAATTAATCATTTATAATTTGAAATGTCAATTAAAACATATAATAATGAATAAGTATTTTAAATAATATAGAAGAAATAAAAAATAGTAAATAAAGTATAATAATTTATAACTAGTTTATGAATGCTTAATTAATAGATCTAAAAGTTCGAAAACTAAAATCATAAAACATATAAAGAATATGACAAATCATAAAACATAATAAAAAATATCCGAAATAGTTATTTAGGATATGACAAAAAAACATAAAAATAAACATACTATAAAATATAATAAGTATTTCTAAAACTATTTAAAAAAACAAATAAACAAAATATAATAAATGATAAGTAAATCATAAATACTTTTTTATAATATGAAAATGAAGACATAAAAAACAACATAATTACCACTAAATGATATAAAGTAATACTGAAAATATTAAAAACAACTACATAAATAAAATACAATAACTTATAAGTATATTATAAATAGCTATTTAATAAATTATAAGAAAATATGAAACCGTATACTATAAATCTGGTAAAATAAATATTTGCAACCTACACACTATGGGCTTTAAATTTGCAACCTAAAGTATTTTAATTAAAAATAACAACCCGTACTTAGAAAAATTGTTATTTGCAACCACTATCTCATATTCCGTCAAAAAAGTCATCAAAATAGAGCATGCGTTACACCATTTCTCGATTTATGCATGTCATCCTTGAACAGGGGCCATGATAATCTTCTCTGTATCATTCCAATTTCATCGAATGTCCCCGAAGGGACATAACGCATGCGTTACACACGCGTGAGCTTGATGACTTTTTAGACGAAAACCAAGCTGAAGATTGCCTTTAATAAATTTCGTATAGTACGGATTACAATCAACAACAAAAAACTATCACTGCATAAAAAAACCGAAGATACCGACGGACGGACACCAATTTCGTAGGTAAAACTTAATTTACCGACGGATCTTAATAAATTAAAAAAAAATACCGACAGACATATTTCCGTAGGTAATTAATTTTATATAAAAAAATACCGACGAATTTAGTCCGTTGGTAAATTAAATTAAAAAAAAAATTGTATGGAGTGTGTGCCAGCATCTGTATGGAGTGTGTGCCAGCCCGCCTCCAAGCCCACCCCAAGTCCAACACAAATTAATAACAATTAAATCATCCCATATGTCGTTAGGGCATAAAAAAACCGAAGATACCCACGGACGGACACCAATTTCGTAGGTAAAACTTAATTTACCGACGGATCTTAATAAATTAAAAAAAAATACCGACAGACATATTTCCGTAGGTAATTAATTTTATATAAAAAAATACCGACGAATTTAGTCCGTTGGTAAATTAAATTAAAAAAAAAAATTGTATGGAGTGTGTGCCAGCATCTGTATAGAGGGTGTGCCAGCCCGCCTCCAAGCCCACCCCAAGTCTAACACAAATTAATAACAATTAAATCATCCCATATGTCGTTAGGGGATTCGAACACGCGATCCCTCGCGCACCAAGCCTACCCATGACCGTCTAGGCTAACTTGATTTCTTGTAAGTATTTGACATTATAATATATATACATACTGATATTATATATATAATAAATAATGTAAATAAAATATGTCAACATATATAATATATTTATATATAATATTTCTATTATACATATATATTATATATTATAAGTTATATTATGATTATATATAAATAAATATTATATATATTATATTAAATTCAAATTACAAGAATATATAAATATATTTATAATTATAAAATAATATATATTATAATATATATATATATATATATTATAATATATAAATATATTTATATGTATTGTATATATATATTAAATATATATAAATATATATTATGTATATATATTAAATAAAAATATATATTAATAAATATATGTGTACATATATAATACATTTATATATAATAATTATATTATACATATATATCATATCTAATAAATGTTATATATTATAGTATAATTGTATATAAATAAATATTATAATATATATATATATTATATATATATATATCTAATTATAATATATATATATATTAAGTATATTATATATATATATATGATAATAATAATAATAATATATTAATAAAATATATAAAAATTAATAAATGTTATATATATATTATATATATATATATAAATATATATATTATATAATTTAAATATAATTATAATATAACATAGTAAAATATATAATTAATAATTTATTATATTATTTATTATAATTATAAATATTATACATTATATATATATTATAATTATATTTATGTGTATGTATATTAAATAATAATTAATATTTAATAATATATAGATTACTAAATAACAATATATATTATATAAAATATAAAAAAAATAATAATATATATCAATAAGAAAATATCGTAAATAATAAATAAAATAAATAAAAATTAAGAAATAAAAATTTAATTTCCGTTGGTAATTAAAAAATAATTTTAAAAAATAAATGTTGGGTTACCGACGGAAATGTCCGTCGGTAATAAATAAAATAAAACAAAATGTAATAACTAAATAAATTAAATTAATATTAAAAAAATAAATTTGTCGACGAAAATGGTCGTCGGTAAAAAAAAAAAATATTCCGTCGGGCATCGTCCGTCGGCAAGCTGTCGGTAATTTTTGCCATCGGGAACGCCGGACTTTTACCGACAGATGCTACCCGTCGATATTATCGAGTTTTTTTATAATGTATTAGATTGTAAAGTATAAAAATACTTATAGTATAAGTTGCAAAAGATAATTTTTCCATATATCCTAACTTTTTTTTTATTGAGCAATCACAATTAATATTTGATTATTGAAATGATGGAGAAATTAAGCAATTCTATATTTTAAATAAATCATAAAATAGCACATAATGGTAATGACGACTAATTTAAATTAAAAGATTTAACTTCTATTTTTTATCAAATTAAAACTGTCGTAAGAAACCAAAAAGAAAAACACTATTGCCTCTCTCTCTCTCTCCATAAAACATTTTTTCAATTTGAATGGAAAAACCAAAAATTTGTCGTGTCTTTATTTTTCTACTTCTAAAATCACTCTTTCAAATGAGTTGGAAAAACAAAATAGTTGTTTTTATAGGGTGAAAGACCTAAATTCTTCATTTAAAGAGCTTGTTTAGAAAGAGCTTTCTTTATTAACACGAGCAGCTAAAATGTAAAATACCTCCAATATTCTTGGGATGATGACAATATGATCTTATTAATTATGCAAGGTGACATTTATCTTTTAACATGTTTTTTTATTTATGCAATTAAATTTTATTTTGTTGAAAGAAAAATACAATTAGTGTACCTTCGTCAACAAGTAACTGATGAGGGACAGTTTAGTTATTTATTATCTTTATGTATTATGGAAACATGTATTTAATACCCCTATATAAAGAGAGTCTTTGATGAATATGAGAACCCTAATGTCTACCGTCTTTCTTCGTCTCTCTTTTATGTCTTCTCCTTATACTTTTCCTTTTACACGTTATTATCACGAAACTCTAACCTATTGAAAGTGATCGAGAATAAGCCTCCATACCCTAAACACAATTTTCGTGGGTCAAGTTTCTAACTGCGTTATATGTCTTAAAAATCGGTTTCTCGAATTTCAACTGTTGGATCTACCTCAAATTCTTACAGAACCTTCAAGACTTTTTGATTTACATTCTGAGCGGTGGAGATTAGATTCGAAGATACGAGAAAATATATATAAAATTTCGAACAGAGCAGATTTTATTTTCGGAAAATCTTGTGCAGTATTTTTCAAAATACGGTTGCTCATAATAGAACTGTTGGATCAAGCCAAACTTTGGATATGTTATTTCAAACATATACAGATTCAAAATGAATGGTGGATATTTGAATATGAAGTTTGAAGAATCCGATAATGAATTTTGAACAGAGTTGATCATGTTTCTCGAAATTGTCTATCCAGCTTATTTTAAAAATTCAATTACGCACAATCTAACCGTTGTATGAAGCTGAACTTTGGATATATTATTCAAAACACGTAGCAGTTGAATATGTACGGTGAAGATCGGATTTGAAGCTTTGTATAACCCAAAACCTAAAAACAAATTAGGAAAGAATCGTGACTTTCCTCCAAGGTAACTCGAATTACCCTATTATTTATTAAATAACTAATAAATATTTGACAATATGTATATATGGCATGGTATGTATTATTATACATGTATATGTATATATGTTACCTATGATTATATGCATATGATGTTATGTGCAATATTGACAAACATGAAATTTTGCAATACTTTAATGATATTCATAGAGTACATAATATATTTACTTATACTTTTAGATGATTTCTAAGAAATCGTAAATAAATTTATTTACACGATTAGATGAGATATTGATCATGATTTTACTAATATGTTTAGTTAATCATGAACTTCGAAGAATTGATAGATTTCATGC
This sequence comes from Phtheirospermum japonicum, assembly GCA_014905375.1. Classification (NCBI taxonomy): domain Eukaryota; kingdom Viridiplantae; phylum Streptophyta; class Magnoliopsida; order Lamiales; family Orobanchaceae; genus Phtheirospermum; species Phtheirospermum japonicum. The sequence continues at coordinate 535,314 of BMAC01000615.1, read as the reverse complement.
TTGTTGATCATGAATTTCGATGAATTGATAGATTCATGTATGTTGGTGATTATCTTCAAGTTGATTTTATAAGCTACTTTCAATGTATGTATCATTGATTGTATATTTGAATATTTTCATGATAATGAAAGTTCATGAACGATAAAGAATTGTGTAAATAAGTCTTGTGATAAGTATATTCATATGATATCAAAGAAAGATTATAACATACTTCAAATTCATTATCTAAAGAAATTGATTAAACTAACTCAATCTAAATAAAATTTAATACACTCAAAAGAAATTGAGTGCTACCATTATTCGTTTGATGTGAAAACTAGAATAACTAAAATTCCACAATAATGTCACCCATCAACCCCTGAGTGACAAAGAATCTTCAAACTTAGTCAAAGTCAATTCTCTTATGAACATGAGAATTCATATTAACCTCAAATCTTATATTGGAAGTATATGTAGTTTCAAAATCTCAATAAATTCCGGATGTACTCTAAATGAATATTTTGAGAATTTTATGAAATACTACTTCCAAGCCTAAGAATTTAGTGAAAAGAAATTGGTTTGCTTGCTAAAAAGGGTCAATGACTTTGATATGTTGCGACTAAAAACATGTCTTACCATATGTGAAAAAGAAATTCATTTTAAATGATGATAAGTAATTAAGAGATACGATCTCACTCTATTTTTTCACTTGAGAAAACATACTTATGCACTTGTATAATATTAATTATGACAATAGGTCATTGAAAGACATGTCATTATTTTTCATAATACTTGAGGCTAACCATGATCAATTTGAATAGTGAAAATAACCTCAATGTAAAGGGGAAGAGACATGTTGATCTCTACCTATATGGGAGGAATGAACCACAAGGTAAGATATGTAAGAGTTCGTGATATTTATTGGTCATGGTAGAAGTCATGGAGGTTCCCCCAATAACCTTTCTTAGTCAATAGATATCCTCTATTTTGATTCATGAAAGTATAATACATCATTCACATTAGACTATTGTATTTGGCCTTAAAATTTATTTTGAGTTAGATTTATGTTATGTGGCCTGATTTAATTATTTTTATCTTATTGGTAAATTTTGTATTTCATTCTAAAGCGTTGAATGTACTTGAATTTATTTACCACACATTCACATACAAGGTTCATGAGAAAATTATTAGATATAATGTAACATATCTAGTAAATAATGTAAAATATTAGAATGAAAAGTATTTTATTCATCTCTGGAGGAATGTGAGAATTTGTCGAGGAATAGACAACTATTTACTTAATTGATATTTATATGTGACAAAGTCTTGAGGCCTGGTGGCACATTGATTAAAGTCATAAAAGCTCATTGTGGACCAAGAGCGAGCGAACGAACCTTGTTAAGTTTGATGATATTCATATTGATGATTATCACTAAGAAGTACATTATGAGAATGGAATTGTACTTTTAATTTATGGTTTTAGAGTCAATCTAGTAATTTTACTTTACTACTTTTTGATCATTGAATCATAAGATATGACCAACAAAGAACTTTTGGACACGACTCATTCAAGTTTTGACACGACTGACATGGATTCTTTGGTCATCGTGATGTGATGGTCCATATTATAAGAAATTCATATGTACATCTTTTATTTTGAGTAAAACACAAAATGAGATAGAAACTTAATGCACAGTATAGTGTCGAACTAATGTTGTTCAATTACAGCTAGTGCATTCTAAAGTACTAGGAGAACTACATACATTCATATCTCAAAGATACATCACTCATTTTTTTCAAAACTTGTTCATTAGCAAATAGTATGATTGAGACCTGCATTTGATAAAGATACAAAGTATAATATTTCATTCTTATAATTGATAATTGTTGATACATGTGGACACAACCATTCAAAATGCGGATCATTCAAGTATTGTATAGGTTTGGTCGATGCTTCAGCACGTATTGTCCATAAAATGTTACATTTGCAAAAATTCTAGTACATTTAATATGAGGACTCACCACCCTTATAAAGCACCCAATCTCATAATGCTAGAGAGTTTACATCAAAAGTACTTGATGTCTATTACATTTTAATAAAGATCGATGTACTGGATCTTGTACCCTAATGTGCATATATAATAAGGTCTCAAAGAAGACACCATCACAAAGAATATAGATGGTGACTAAGACAATATTTATGCGCACTCATTTGTCTTTGCA
>BMAC01000615.1:511662-532612 GCA_014905375.1 Phtheirospermum japonicum | reverse complement strand
CTTGGTTCGATCAATACTCACCCAAGGAATAAGAGGGCATGTATGGCACAACTTTAATTGATCATCAATGAATATAATGACTCTCATGAGATTATCTCTGATTGTACTTATGTCCATGAATCATTACTGGAGGACGCTCAGAAGTTTAATATGTTTCCAAAGAATAAAGAAATCTTAATGTACAATATGAGTTTATATGAGTTGATGGAAACTCAAGGAATCATAGAGCACAATAGTATCGAACCACACTCTATTGAAATATCAATATAAAGCAAATTGACCTAAATGTAAAGAATCAATCCAGGTAGAACTAAATTCACTGACAACAAGGCAGGTATTTGTTTGGTAGTACTAACCTCACCAAGTGTAAAGCCTGTAGGACATAAACAAAGCTTTGTAAGAAAGCGAAATGAGAAAAATAAAGCCATGAGATGCAAATCTATACTTGAAGCACAAAGTTTCTTAAAACGCCCTGGAATTCACTACGGGGATATGAACTCTCCCATAATAGATGTTATAATTCCAAAGAACTGAGAATGAAGCTTATACTTGTGGTTACATCATATCTCTATGGGGATCGTGATTTAGAGATATATATGAAAGTGCTTGCTGGCTTTTCATTGCCAAGGCAAGTGACTCTAAGCCACAGAGTGCATTTGCAATTAAATTAAAGCACCCACTTTATAGATTGAAACAATCCAGATGGATGTGGTATAACCGTCTAAGTGACTACTTGATTGGGAAAAGATAATCTATGCCCTTGCGCATTTATAAAGAAAATAAGTTTCAAATTTGCGATTATAATTGTATTTGTCGATGAAAGGAACATAATATACACTCTTAATAAAATAAGAGATGTCGCTGGTTATTTGAAATTTTAATTCGAGATAATGAAACATGGAAAAACTCGGTTATGTTAAAACTTTAAAATAAAACCGAGTTTGTGGAATACTAAATTCTACAGTTTGCATATATCCAAAAGATGATCAGGCAATTAAATATGGATAAGTGCCATATGTTTGCACTCCTATGATTGGTCAAAGTGAAGATATAAGGAATTATCAATTTCGTCAATGGAATGACGAAGAACTGGTGGGAGCTGAAATTCTCTACCTACGCATTATTGTATCATTACTAATACACTTGACCAAATATTAATTTCTCAAAATTGTTATCTTGATTTAACTCAATAAAGCGCAATATCACTGAAATGGAATTAAAATGTAATTTTATACCTAAAGGAAACCATTGACGCGAGTTTATTTTTCCCATTCATAAATATAATTGGGACTGCAGATGGTCTTGTAACCCTGATACAAAATGTTGAGTTTACTTCCTACTATGAAACACCAAATAGTATCGTTGATTTTTGTTACTCATTCGATCCATGTAAAGAGATCACTATCATATATGTAGTAGTTCGTGAGTATCTACGATAAATGTTATGATCATTCATATATCTGGTGATAGTGGCTTGAACTCTATCACTAAAGAAAATGTGATAATACGAGTAATATCACCACAACTCTTACACAACCAACAACTATGCACTTTATCAAGAATCAAGTAAATTGAGGAAGTGGAGACTTCCAAAGTTCTCTTGATAGATGTACATATCAGAGAGAGGTGTACACTTTAGGGGGAGTCTCAACATAGGTGTGTTGTACTCTTTTTCCTTAGAGCAAGTTTTATTTTTTCCATCTTTTGTTACTTGGCAAGGTTTTAACGAGACAACAACAAAACACCATTTCACCATTTGACTTGGCACAAGGGGGAGTGTTGAAGGAAAAACACAATTAGTGTGCCTTCGTCGACAAGTAACTGATGAGGGACAGTTTAGGTATTTATTATCTTTATGTATTATGGAAACATGTATTGAATACCCATATATAAAGGGAGTCTTTGATGAATAAGAGAACCCTAATGTCTTCCGTCTTCCTTCGTCTCTCTTTTATGTCTTCTACTTATACTTTTCCTTTTACACATTTGTCGCCGAAAATTTGATTTTTTGCCGAATTTTTTCACGTGACCCCTTAATTTAGGTATTTTGTGAAGATTCCGACCAAATTAAAATTTTGCCTTTTTGAGAAATAAAATGTAAAATACCCCCTATATGTTAAGGACTGTGGCAAGATAGTACCTGTATTATTTTAAAAATAAAAGAAATAACACTTAATTTATAAAATGAAAAAAGATATGGAAAATATATTACAAAATCATGAATTAGTTAAAATATGCAACAAACACACACACACACACACACACACACACACATATATATATATATATATTGGAAAAGATTTTGAAAATCTTGAATTGCAAAAAAAGAAAATACCTTATTTGAATATGTAACAAAATTGAATAGTTTTTTAAATCAATTAGTTACTTAATTATTAAGAAATTATATGTAAATGTAAAAATACATGGAAAATTTTTATAAATATTAAACCTTCTATAAAAAATCATAAACTTAATTCCAAAATAGAAAATATTGAAAATTTTATTAAGTGGTTATGAAAAACCTAAGATAATTCACAAAATTAAAGACGTAATTAAAATAGAAAAATAAAATCATTTGAAAAATTCAAATTATATGAGAATGCTTAATAGTTATTTTATAAGTAATTTAGTTAAAAAATGCATATATATAGTATATATATATATATATATATATATTATATATATATATACTATGCGTGTGTATATATGTTATGTGTGTATATATATATATATATATATATATAATATATATATATATATATATATATATATATATATATATATATATATATATATATATATGCGTGTGTATATATGTGTATGTGTATATATATATATATATATATATATTATATATATATATATATAATATATATACTATATATATATGAAATTAAAATAATAAGAATTAAATTTTATAAATTTTGAAATTGTGAAAAATTAACTTATTTTAAATATGTTAAAAAATGAGCAATTTTTAAAATGAGTTAATTATTTAAATATAAAAAACTATATGTAAAGTAAAGATAGATACATTGAAAATGTTTATAAATATTACACCTTCTCTAAAATCAGAATATCAAATTTCAAAAATAAAAATTATTGGAAATTTGATCAAGTGGTTAAGGAAAAACCTGAAGATAATTTTACAAAATATCATAAAGTTAGTAAAAAGAAGAAAAAAATGATATCATTTGAAGATATAAAATTATATAAGAATGATTATAATTATTTTTAAAGTAATGTTATTATTAAATAAGCAGTTTTTTCATAATCACTTAATCAAATCTCCAACACTTTCTACTTAAAGATTTTTTTAATAAATTGCGAAATATATATAAAAAGAAGAACCCATTCATATAAACGAAAATCACGACGTCCATTCCTTGACTAAAGGTATCTGTTCGGGCCTCGTTAAAATTTCTCGAGATAAAACCACCCTTGTGGGAGAAACCCCCGTAGCGGAAAGAGAACCATCCCCACGCTAGTAGTAGAAGGAATGAATCAAAGTGAATAAACACGTTAAAAGCCACAAGCCGGCTAAAAGTAAAAATAAGCTACAACAAGCAAGTCGTGATCTATAAAGCAGCAATACCAAGGTCCTCTGCCAAACCGAGACTAAACTGTCATCTAAGGGGCTAAGATCACCATTGTAATGAACGGAACACCATTTTACCTAAAATATCATCGTTCACCAGATTTAAGAGGAACACCGGAGGCGACGTAAACCAGTTGTAATGGGGAGATTCGGATTTGGAAAATGCATGAGCAGCGCGATTGCCTTCTCGATAAACATGTGAAACCATGAACTCGATGTGGTGAGGAAAAGAACCCGATGCCAACGAGCCAAGAAGCGCCAAGGGACCTCCAGGCTACGCTTCACAAAAGGCTCCACCACATAAGTAGAGTCGGATTCCGACCAAATCCATCCCTAGCATCTCTGATCAGCCTCCTCAACTAAAATAATCGTGGCCTCTAACTCTGCCTTGAAGGCAAAACCCTGGCCAAGCGATCTTGAAAACCCGCCTTTTACAAAGCCCCAACACATGCGGGAAACTCCCACCGCGACATAATCTCCAGGACAGCCTAGAGCACTGCCACCGTATTCACCTTAATCCATCCAAGTGAGGGGGGCAACCAGGTCACAGGGGAAAGGGTGGGCGGAGGCGCGGGCCTACCACGCACACCTAGTTTGCCCAAACAGATCAGGTTAGAGACAGTGTTCGCCATCATGCTGTGATCAAGAGAGGAAAACTCAAGAATGAGCGAACAAATAAGAATAAGAGCCTCCGTGGTAGCAGATCGAACCTCATTATGGATGAAGTTTCACCGGAGGCTCCAGATCATCCAAACTGCCGAGATGAAAGCCGCTTTACATAAGAATAGTACCTGCGCACTAGAACGATAGTCAAAAGCAAAAACAAAAAAATTAGAAAAACCACCTAAGAGGGGGAGATGGATGTCGAAAGAGTCCTCAATTCAGCTCCAAAGGTGTCACGCATACTGGCAGTCCGTGAGAATATGATGGATCGTCTCAGAACTCGCAAAGCAAAAGTAGCAAAAGGAAGGACCTATGAACCCCGGTCTAAGGACCATGTCGAAGACACCGAGCCAATTAAAGATCACCTTCCAAACAGTGATAGAGCACCGAGCGGGAATATGAGAAGCTAAATCCAGCTGCCCCACCGAACCTTGAGAAACTTCTGTCGGAAATGATCGTACGCAATCTTGGCCGAAATGTCCCCAGTAGGAGAGATAGACCAAACACGCTTATCCTCGGTGTGGGGGACCATGGGGAACTAGAGGATGTCAATGACAATGTCAGTAAAAGCAACGAGGAATCCCTCCGTGAGGTCCCAGATCCCAAAGAAGAAGTAATCGGAAATAGTCTAAGAAAAGCGAGGCTTAAATATCTCCGGAATGCCGATGTGGGAAGGGATGGAGTAACCGAGCCAGTTATCCCATCAAATACTAACCTTGATTAACTGCTAGGAATCGAACGGGATTTATCCAAAATGTTAATTGCATGGCCCATGATTGCACCCTGAATGGACAAGGAGACATGATCACGGGGGAAACCATTCGTCTTAAAGAAGCACTAACGGAGAAGACAAAAGGTCATAGAGTCCTTATTAAGCAAGTTATAAGCAAAATTGAAGAGGAACGAGGAGTTGGCAGTGGTGAAAGAATGGATGCCAAGGTCGCCTTCCTCACGAGGGGCACAACAGCGGGCCCAGTTAACGGTACAATGCTTACACTTAAAAATATCGCCAGACCAAATGAAATTTCTTATAGCAGTCTCCATTCTGCGAGTAAGCGAGGTTGGTCATTTGAGAATGACCATGGAATGCACCATAGTGCTGGTAATGACTGAGTTAACAAGGCAGATATTTCCAGCTAGGGACAGAGAGGAACATTTCCAAGTCCCAAACTTAGTCAGCGTCTTATCAAGGACCAAGTGGAGATGGGTGGCACGAGGGCTATCACGGAACATCGGGACACCGAGATAAGAGGTAGGGAGGGAACCCACGGAAAAATTATAGACCTGACAAATACGACGGGTAACGGCAGGAGTCACCAGGGAACCAAAGTAAATCTTAGATTTCTCTGTATTGAAAATCTGTCCAGAGAGATCCCGTAGCAAAGGAAAATATCCAATATGGCCCTAATATTACGGGTCGAAGCATGACTCATAACAAGGATATCATTGGCGTAGAGACGGTAGGTTGGGAAGCAAAGTGAGCGACCGACACAAAATATAGAGATCTTGCCGCGATCCGCAGTGAAGTAGAGGGCACACACAAGAACATCCTCTGCAATGTAAAATAGAAGAAGGGATAGAGGATCCCCCTATCAGACACCCCTGGTGCAACTAAAATAGCCCGGAGGACTACCAATTAGGAGCACCAAGATGCGAGCCGAGTGAAGAATGGTCTCAACCTACCCAATAAAGATAAGATGAAACTTAAATGTCGTAAGACCGTAATAAGAAAGCCCCAATCCAAGGTATCAAAGGCTTTACGGATGTCAATCTTCATGACCATGTTCTTACCGAAGGTGCGGCAAGTAAAAGCCTCAAAGGCAACAGCAATACAGTCATGAATCTGTTTGCCCGAAATAAGTCTGAACTGAGAATCCGAGATCACTTACCAATGACTACACCAAGATGGGTAGCCATAATCTTAGTAATGATCTTGAAGGAGAAGTTACTAAGGGCGATCGGGTGGAAATCTTCTACACGAATCGCCCCCTTAACTTTTGGGATGAGAATCATGAAACTGGAATTGAGACCAGTAAGAAGAGAGGAAGAATAAAAGAAGTGTCGGACTGCCGAACAAACATCATGTTCGACAATATCCCAGCACTCCTAAAATAAATGGCCATTAAAGCTGTCCGGACCAGGGGCGAGAGAAAAAACAGCCACACGAATCTCCTCATCGGTCGGAATAGCAGAAATAAAGAGTGAGTGTCAATGGCCAGATGCATGAACTCATTAATCTAATCAGGGGCCGGAAGGAGGTGGCTGGCAGATAAAAGATCCGAGAAGAAAGAAATGATCTTACTCTGAATTGCATCATGGGAATGACTGACCACCACATCAATCAGGAGGGAACCTATGGAGGATTTTATGACCCGAGCCTTAATAATACGGTGGGAAAAGGCTGAATTATGATCGCCATCGGTGAGCCATTTGGCCCGACTCTTTTGCCGAAGAACACTAGCCTGAGTGTCGAGCAAAGAAGAGGAGTGGACCTGGAGGGCAATCTCAGCCTCAAGGTCGACCTCGGAATACCTCGTGTCTAGGCAATGAGACTGTAAGTCCGTAAGGTCGGCAAGCGTCGACTCCACCAAACGATGAACATTACCAAACATCTGGGCGCTCCATTCCCGGAGGACTCCGCGAAGGTAACGCAACTTATCTATGAGGGAGAGAATAGGGTTAGCAGTCTAGTGGGGGAGAGCCCAAGAAATTGCGATGAGGGAACAAATACCAGGCTGCGAGGTCCAGAAGTTCTAAAATCGGAAAATCTGAGGGCCCGATGAGGTGTTCGTATCCCTAGAACACTCGACGAGGATGGGATGATGATCGAAGTGATTACGGGGAAGAAGGAGACCAGAGATCTGCCCACACACAAGGGGTAGGCCAATAGGGTGAATCACACAATCTACATGGCAAAGCGGAACTCAGAATGGCAACGGCTAACCCTAGTGAAAAAACCATCGTTAGTGAAAACTTGCAAAAACCCACCTGCATCCAAAAACCTCTGAAAGTCCGAGCAAGAGTAGGTATCAATGGGGTTGCCACCACAATGCTCGAGGGAGCCTAGAACAGTGTTAAAGTTGTTGATAATAACAGAATGAGGGAGCGAATGACTCAAAACGTTGCTCAATAGAGGACATCGAGCCAAAGACGCATTGTGAGCATGAACGAAACCAAGGTGGAATTGAGATCCCTGAAGGTGTCCCGGAGGAGGATAACATGATCAAAGGAGAGAAGAATCTAGGTAGAGGAGGTAGTAGATTTTATGAAAATCCAAATATCTGGGATTCCATTGCTGTAAAAGTTCTCGGAAACAAGGGAGAGATTGAGTGACTGCTAGAACAAAGCACGAATGCTAGAGGAAGAAACCATTGGTTCCGTAATAGCAAGAGAATCTGGACGGTGAACCCAACAGAGTTCCTTAAGGACTAAACGAGAGGCAGAGTTACCAATCCCTCAAATGTTCCGAAAGAGGTAATGCATTAATTAGGTGTGGAGGGGGAAGGGTGGCGAGTCCTCCTATCCATTTGATCAAAATGAGAAAGATCATTTTTGAAGGTTGCTAAGCTAGCGTCAGAGTCATCAAGATCGGACCACCAAAGGCTGGCAGCCGTGGACATCAGTTGATGAAAAATAGAGGAACCTGGCTCAACGGTGGTAAACTCATGAGAGGGATTAGTCACTTTGACCTTGTCCTTAGCACTATTCAAAAGTGATTTGAACGCGGTGTTAGGATCATAAAGAATGAGCGTACGATAATTAGGGGCCACGGGGGTCGGAGTAGTCGAGGAGTTAAATCTAAGGATTGGAGCCAGTTGTAAGGGCGTAGCCGGAGTACCATGCACGGCACCTCTGGCAAGAAAACTGCCGATGACGGGAGGAATCAAAGTCGAAGGGAGAGAGATAGGATGCTCCTTCCCATCCGAAGTGGACGCAGAAGCGTGGACAGCGGTGGGGATATGATCAGGGTTTCCAGGAGAAGAGGAGGAGGGTTTGGAACCCAAAGGGGAAACCGGGGTGGGGGTGGGAACCCCATGCCGACATTAGATTGCAACTCATTAAAAGCATTTGACATCATCAGGGAGGAGGTAGTAGGGATGGGAATCTATACGGTTACAGAAATTTTGGTCACGAGAGTCAGAACGTCGACGAGGGCGTCTGGTGTTAACCAAACGACATTCTAATCGGCGCAAGGTTTAAAAGCGAGGCAAGAACCAACCAGGTGCCCAACAAATTTGCAAAACGAGCAAAATCCGGCAGGTTCTTGTAACCTAATGAAATATACCCGGAATATCCCTTACGTTCAATCATGACCGTCTCATGCAGGGTATTATAAAGTTTTAACTCAACCAGCACACGAACAAAGTGGCCAATAGAGCCATTAATAGAATGCTCATCGACTTGTAAAGGCGTACCAACAACCCTAGCAATATTCAAAATAAAAGAACGTTCTTAGTATTCAATAGGCAATTCGTAGATGTGAATCCACCTGAGAAGACACCGAAGGAATCTTAAATTCACCCTTCTTATTAGGCGGAGCTGGGGTCGCTGTTAGAGGTCTCATCGCAGCATGGGGCTATAGAGTCGGAGTTAGGGTCGAAGGGTGGGACCCATCATAGCGTGGTGCTGCTAAAAGATGAGAGATGGTTGTGGCGGGTCCGAATTAAAAGCATCTGTGAGACGTGACAGATGAGAACCAGAACCACCAAGAATCATGCGGGGCTGGGCGTCGGGTGTTGTTGCCGGGGGGGAGCGCCAATGGTCTGAGATGAAGCAGGAGCAGGGAGACTATACGAGTGGAAGGAGAAACTAGGCACGGGGCCTGGACCCATCACGGGATTAAAAAGTGGGAACCCCTGCGGAAAGGTAGTGTGCGGGGCCGCTATCATGGAACCAGTCGCAAAATCCGGAGATGGCGCTGACGAAACGGCTCAGGATTGGGAACTACAGGCCACTTGTAGGGTTTGGTTTTGTGTCACCGTTCTATGATGGGAAACCCGTAGTCGTGAGCAATACACTAGCCTCAGTGGTGAGTAACGGGGCAGCCACCGATGATATGGCCATGGCGGAAGAGGAAGAGAAGTAAGGCGCGATAGGGGTCTCTGGGGAAAGGCACCTGGGAGGGCCAATGAAACACCGGGAGCGGAGGAGACTTGCGTAGAAAGTAATTGAGGACTAACCCTAGCCGCCGGTGGGGTTCCGAATGAGGTGGGAGCGGCTAAGGGATCAGTAGTCAGAGGTGGGCCTACGTGGAAAAGGTTATTCATCAGACAACTAGGATCCACCGGCCAAGGCAGATTTGGTTGCGTCTGAACTTGCCACGATGAAGAAGTAGAGCCATCTATTGAAGGCAAAGACCAGGATGGCTGGAGCTAAATGCGCAAGTGGGCAGCGGCCATAGTCGAAGACGGAAAGGAGAATTCTGGGCCGGGCACGCTAGACGTGGATTTCGGAAGTGTGGGCGCCGACAAGGGCTGCTGACTTGCGAAAGCCTTGGGGATCTACTGCTATTGAAGGGGCAGCGGCGGTGCAGCAGACGTCCGGCGGCGAGGAAACGGCAGAGGCGTACCTGCCGTGGTCTATGACGGAGGTTCATTTTGGTCTAAAAAAGTGAGGTTGGAGAATTTTCTGCGTTTTTTATAACTTTTCCAAATTGAATTTTTTGTTGGATGAAAACTACAGGCTTGTAGAACATGGTTTTCTTCTTAAAATTCCACTAAAAACATAAACTTGAATTTCTACTTAAAGAATATTTTATGTTTTTAGTGAAATTTAATATTTGCAATATTTTCCATGTATTTATAATTTTACATATTATATTTTAATATTTAAATAATAACTAATTTTATGTTTTTAGTATTTTTTCAAAATTTTCATAGCTTTCAAAATCTTTTTCTATATTTTTTTAATTTTGTAATATATATATATATATATATATATAATTCATATTTAAATTTATTTCAGATTTTGTAATATAATATCAAATTGAATATCAATTTTTTTATTTACAAATTGAAAATCATTTTTTTTTTCATTTTTAAAATAATACTGTTATTATCTTGCAACCGCCTCTAACATATTAAGGGTATTTTGTATTTTAAGCCCCACCCAAAAGTCAAAATTATTCAATTTGGCTAAAGTTTTCAAAAACCCTCAAGTTAAAGGGGTCACTTGCAGATCGCTTAACAAATTCCAGCGTAAATCAAATTTTCGACGAAAATTGGGGTTAAATTGCGTAAATTAAAAACTTTTTGGAGGGTTAATGACACCTTCCATAGTTACTAGTATCATATTGCCAACACCCCAATGATATTGAGTGTATTTGGCATTTTTGCCATAAAATGCTTTTGCGATTGAGTTTAATTCTTTTCTAAAAACTTACAAAATACCAAACATTGTGGGTGCTCTAATAAATTATGTATGTATGTATATATATATATATATATATATATATGTGTGTGTGTGTGTGTGTGTGTGTGTGTGTGTGTGTGTGTGTGTGATTAGAACCAAGTAAGAATGCTCCTAAAAGAAGTGAGAATGTATCCAATGAATTTTGATGATAATTATATCATCACGACATCATATTTTATAATGATGATGTCGTATATATTGTTATTTTAATATTAAAAATAATTTTTTTGAAGATTTTGTTTTATGAAAATTTTGCTTTTCTCTTTTTCAACGAGGGTTGACGAACTAATAAATTATATTTTACAATCATTCGTATATTATTGTGCGTATTCAGCATTTGCGTTTTCACTTTTACTTTTGTTTCAATAATAAGTTGATATCAAAATTCATCATTGTATTTTTACACAATAGTTATATCAAGCTTAAAAAAAGCAAACTAAATGCTAACACTGTTGTGCATTTTCACTACCATTAGTATGCGTTCTATACATAGAACTAATGTTGCGATAATCATCAATGACGAATTTTCATTTTCACTAATAATATTGTGAATTTTCACTAACACTGGTTTGCGTTCTCAGTTACAGTATTTTTCATGTTATAAAAATAATGTTGCAATAACTATCAATGAGTAATGTGCATTTTCACTAACACTACTGTGCATTTTCACTAACTCTGGTGTATTTTCAATGACATTATTTTTGCATTTCCAAATTTTTATTGATACCACACCAACTTTTTTTTTTTATAATAAACTAGGGAATCTTATTAAAAGAGGAGAAAAATGTCAAACAAGTACAAGGATCACGACGTCCATTCTTTAGCTAAAAGACTCTGTTCAGCCCTCTTTAAAATCTCTCGAGGTAAATCCACCATTGTGAGAGAAACCCTCGTAGCATAGAGCACAGAGTCCCGTCCCCATGTAAGTAGCTAATGGAACGAACCAAAGTGACAAAAACCACAAAAGGCCACAAAACAACCGAAAAGAAAAATAAGCTACAGTAAGCAAGTCGTGATCTAGAGAACGACACTCTTGAAGCCTGCTTCCGGACTGAGAGAAAACTGCCACCAGAGGGCTCCAAGAAACTAGCTAGAATATTAAAACACCGGTCTACCCAAGGTATCACCATTCACCAGGTCAATAAGAAACGCCGGAGGCGAAGTGAACAAGTCATGGTGGGGGGACTCGGAATTAGAGAGAGCATCTGAAACACGAGTGCCCTCCAAAAACACATGTGGGGCCATGAAATCCATCGAAGAAGTGAGGAAAAGTACTCAACCCCAGCATGCCAAAAAGCACCAAAGATCATCAAGGCATCGCTTGGCAAACAGGTTAACCACATAAGAAGAGTCGGATTCCAAACTTATCCTATTACAACCTCTAATTGCAACCTCCTCAATAGCTATCATCGCGGCCTCTAACTTTTCCTCAAAAGCAGAGCCTTGGCCAGAAGATCTCGAGAAGCCACCTTTCAAAAACCCCCGACACATGGAAGACACCAACCAAAACATACTCCCCGAGGCATCCCAAAACACTGCTATCAGTATTGACCTTAATCCATCCTGTAGAAAAGGACAACCAAATCACAAGAGAAAGGGTGCGTGGAGGTGCGGGCCTACCACGCACACCCAATTTGCAAAAACAGAGCAGGTCACAGATTGAGTTAGACACCGTGCCCTTGTCCAAAGTCGTGGACACTAGAATGAGCGAATGCATGAGATCGATAGCCATCCTAGTGGAAGGATAGGCGCCGTTATGAATGGAGTTGTAACGAAGGTTCCAGATCGTCCAAATTGTCGAGATGAAAGCAACCTTCCACGGGAAAAGGACCTGCACACTGAAACGATAATCAAAAACAAAAACACAAAGGTTAGAAAAACCACCTGAAAGGGGAAGTCGGACGTCAAAAGTGTCCCCAATCCATCTCCAAAGGTGATGAGCAAAGTGGCATTCCATGAGAATATGGTCAACAAATTTGGAAGTTGCAAGACAGAAGCAGCAAAAAGATGGACCGATGAACCATGCCTGTGAATCACATCAAAGACCCCGAGGCATTGAAAGTCACCTTCCAGACTGTGATAGAGCATCGAGCTGGTATGTACGAGGACCAAATCCTTCTACCCCAATAAACTTTGAGAAATTTAGATTAAAGATGGTCGTACACAATCTTAGCTGAGATATCACCTTTCAATGAAGTCGACCAAACACGCTTATCATTCGTGTGAATAAAAATGGGACACCAAACAATGTCAATGACAATTTCAGTGAACATGGTGAGAAAAAGTTATGTGAAGTGCTAAGCTCCCCAAAAGAAATAATAAGTGACAGCCTGAGAGAACCAGTTCTTGAGAGCCACGGGAATGCCGACATGGGCCGCGATTGAATACCCAAGACAATTATCCCACCAAAAATTAACACTAGACTCACTACCCAAAAGCCAGTGAGAGTTCTCCAAGATACTAGAGACATGAACGTGAATGCCCCCACAAATAGAGGAAGAGATATGAGAACGCTGGTAACCATTCGCCTTAAAGAATGCTTACGAAAAAGACAAAAGGCCATAGTATCCTAATCAAGCAAGTTATTAGCAAATTTGAATAGGAACGATGAATTGGTCGTGAGGACTGAGCGGATACCAAGACCGCCTTCCTCGCGAGGGGTACAACAGGGAGCCCAATTAACCATGCCCCGCTTGCACTTATAGATGTCTCATAACTAAATAAAGTTCTGGATAGCCATCTCGAGCTTACAAAGAAGCAAAGTCGGCCATCTTAGGACAAGCATGGAGTGCACCGTTGAGCTAGTAATGATCGAACTAACCAAATTTAGCCATAATTTTATCGAAGTCTGGACCGCGAAACATCGGAACACCAAGATAAGTATCAGCAAGAAAGACCAAACCCACTTTTATATTATGCACAATAGTACTTAAGATAATGTACAATAATGTATGAGAAGATTCACAAAGTTTGAAAACACATCTGAGAGCTCCATGATGTCCAAATTATGCCTGGGTTCACTCATAATAATTATAATGATGATGATGATTAGCAAGGGTTTGTTTCAATTTAATTTTTATAATATTTTAAGCAAATACATGTACTATAACTATTTTATGGCATGATAAAGAAAGAAAGAAATAAGGTCCCTAACACTATTATGCATTTTCACTACCACTAGTATGTGAGATATGCGTTGAACTAATGTTGCAATAATAAAAACTTTCATTTTCGCTAATAATATTTGCATTTCTACTAACATTGGTTTGCTTTATTAGTTGCACTATTGTGCGTTTTATGGAAATAATGTTGCAGTAATTATCAATGAGTAATGTACATTTTCACTAACACTACTTTGCATTTTCATTAACTCTAGTGTGCATTTTCAATGACATTGTTTGTGCATTTTCAATTTTTTGATGATACCACACCCATATTTATATAATGCACAATAGTACTTAAGATAATGTATAATAATGTATGAGAATATTCACAATACTTGAAAACACACCTGATAGGCCCATGATGTCCAAATTGTGCCTGAGTTCCTCATAATAATAATAATAATAATAATAATAATAATAATAATAATGATAATAATAATAATAATAATAATAATTAACATGGCTTTGTTGCAATTTAATTTTTGTAATATTTTAAGCAAATAATTGTACTATAACTATTTTATGCCAGAAAAAAGAGAAAAAAAAGAAAGAAGAACTCTCCTCGTTCCATTTCACGGTGCACCATGAAATGTATGAAGCGTATCATGAAATGACAAAATCTTATTGTTAATTGAGCGGTTTATAAAAAGAAACAAATACATATTACATGTGGGCCCTATTAATTGTACAATGTGTAGTGATTTGTACTTTTTTGTACGTTTTTTTGTTACCATTTTTTGTCGCATTCGCGTATGTTTTGCTTTCATTTACGGGTTTTAGGAGTCGTTTTGGCCTTATTTGTTAGTTTTAGGTTTTTATAACTTTTGTGCGGTTTTTAGTAGTTTTTCGTTCATTTTTACCCTTTTTCGTATTTTTAGCCGTAGGATGACCAAGAGGTCCCGCGCATACTTGGAGCATCCCACTCGACTCGGATTGGAATGGGCAAGCAAGAAAACACAGCGTGAACGAGGAGCGACAACCGGCGGACATTTAGAGCGAAATAAGAAAACCGAGCCAGTCGATCGAATGGCCTTCAGTCGATCGACTGATCCAGTTGATCGACTGGACCTTCCCAAATCGACTGGAGTCCAGTGAGTTCGGGAATTTTGGGCGAAGCAGTCTATCGACTGACCCTTAGTCGATCCACTGCCAGTGGATCGACTGAGACGCAGTCCAGCTCGTGTTTTGGTCCTTTTTGACATTTTTGCCCCCTGCGTTTTTGTATAAATAAGACCAACTCTCCAACCTTATCTAACAACCCTTCCTTGGTGTAATTTGGGGCTTGCTCCATTTCCTACAAGCCTTTACTCTTTCCTTGCCATGTAAACCCTAGTTTAAATTCTTAGTTTAATGTAGTTTTAGCTAGCTTAGTAGTTAGTCTAGTTTAGCTTAGTTGGTTAGTTTTTAGTTAGTAATTAGTTAGTTGTTCTTAATCAAGTGTTGGAGTGAGTGACACCTCCTTCATTTGTGGTGCTTGTAGATTAAAGACTTGAAACTTTTGTTGGAATGCAATTTGGTAGTGTTCTTTCCCTTTATTATTATGCTTTGTTCTTGATTAATTGTTCTTGTTGTTGTGTTGGTTATTAAGCTTTGGTTTGTGTTGTTTTCTTTCCATTGTTCTTCACTTTCTCATATCTAAATTTTAGTTTGTTCATGTTCTTACAAAAATCCATGAATGCTTTCATTTTCAAGCTTTTTACCTCTTTTAGTTAGACAAACTCTTGGCTCTTGAAAGATGTATGAACTTTTCCTCTTTGGTAATTTGTCTTGTTCAATTTAAAAGACTTTGTCTTTTCTCAAATTCAAATGATTTGATTTTCCCTCCATGAATTCTCCTTTAATTATAAGCTTTTCTTGATGCAATTAGTTTAGAAATTGGAGGTTTAGGGTTAAAGTTCATTTAGAACCATTAATCAGAGTTTGTCGAGAATTGGGATTGACGACCCCAACACTTACAATTTGGGATTGACAACCCCGAATTGTGGATTAAGTGCTCGGCAAAAACCGATTGATCGTGGAGACGAACCGAACACCCTAAACCCTCATTTTCATTATTTTCATTAAAGCCTCCTTTTAAATTCAAGTTTTAGTATAAAACTCAAACCAAATCAATGACTATTACTTTCTTAGGAGTAGATTAGTGTAATTTAGCTTACCAAGAGAATAACTAAAAACACCGACCGCCGATTATATCTATCCTCGAGAGACACGACTCGGGAAAGCTTACCGCTCTACAATCGACTCCGTACTATTGCGGAGAAGATTTATTAGAGTGTTAAGAATTCTTCGATCATGTAGGAAGTACATGAGTTTTAAGAGCATCATTAGAGCATGTGCAATGGTAAAATGGATGATTGAGGCAAGTGATATTAATATTTAGTTGGATGAAAGTGTGTGATGTCAGCAACTTCATTGTTGAAGTGATATTGCAAAAATTATTATTTTAATTATTAATTTTGTTGTTAATAAAAATGATAAATAAAATGTTGTGAACATTAAAAATAATTAAAAATATCAAAATTAATTAAATTATGAAAAACATTACCAAATATTTATTTATTAAAAGAATAAGTTATTTTAATATCCTTTTTGACTTTCTTTTTTTTCTTTTCAAATTTCATATATTCTTGTATTTTATTTTTTAATTACAAGATTATAAATTATAAATCTCTTTTTTTTTTCTCCAAATAAAAATGATTTTTTAATTTTCTTAATTTTTTTATGCTTTTAATTTTATTGTTATTTATTCAATTTTATTAATTATTTTATTTATTTTTTGAATTACAAAATTACAAACTTTAAAAATCTGGTTTTTTATTTAAATTTTACATTTTGTTTTATTTTTCTAAGTTTTTAAAGATTTTTTCTGAATTAATAATGATAAGAAGAATTTACAGTTGGGATAAATTGGGATCATTGGATCTCCCCAATTCAATCACAGCCACAAAAAAGAAAAAAGAGTAGCTATTGTTGCGGGAAAGAAATGCACACGGACCTCGCCATTCGCCCGCGAGTCTCACACATTACCGTTCTTTTTGCACGCCCGCTTAAGCATTTGGAAGCGGTGATTGGGATTTCACTGATCTAACTGAAAGCCCGTTGGGCATGTCCTCAGTGGCAATGGCAACACCTTCACCTCTTCCTTTTTGTTTCATCACTTTCTACATTACCCAAACTCTCATCCCTCTCTCATTCTCCTTATTTTTTATTTATCAACTCTAATTCCTAAACTTACCTACTCCCGCATTTTCCCACATTTACTTTTATTTATTTATTTATTTATTTATATTTTAATGCTACTTTTATATATTTATTAAATCTATTTAATCATTTCACACACACACACACACACACACACACACACACATATATATATATATATATATTCTTGAATTTTAATTATTATATTAAATTATAATTACTTCGAAAGAAATATTGGGATAACATAACTTATTATAATTTAAAATAACATTACAATAACAAGGTGATTACAAATATGACACTCTGGTAATGTGGCCTCAACGCTTGAAACTGAGGTTGAGATTGATAGGGCGGGCCATCGACAATCGAGCCTTGGAAGTGCGGGCCATGGAATTGGGTTCCATGTGACGATGGGTCCGAATGCGGCGAGACTTGAAGTTGTGGCTAGGGTGTCGGAACATGAGCACGGGATGGAGAATAAGGGCCGTGAAGTTGGGCGTTCGAGCTTTGGGGGTCTTGGTTTGGGAAACCATTCCCCCTTGGTCGAGCGGCATTCCGTACACGAGTGCAATTTGAGGTGGCGGGCCGTGAGGTGATGATGTGGGCCCAGACGACGTTTGAGGCCGCGACACCCCTTGATTGTCGTGAGCGTGGGTGGGCGGTATTAGATTCTCGAATGAATTGGTCATCATTCGCTCTTCGATCACCAGTGGTAAAGAATGAAAAGGCGAGATGTCAAACGTGTCTTGGTTTCTCGTGGCTCGTGCAACTCATCTCAACCTCTCGGTATTGGGCAAAAGTGGGGCAAATTCTCGTCCAAGCGATGGCCTATCTTGCATACACAACAAGCAACAAAGGATTACAGGTATAGAATGTAAAACACTAATCTAACCTAACTACTAAATAAGATAACAAGAAGAGTAATTAAGAACACCATTAGCCTTAATCTATCATCAGCAACGGTGCCAAAATTTTATCTAAGAGTTCTTAGCACTCTAGTTTTAGAAATCTTCTCCGCAATAGTACGGAGTCAATTGTAGAGCGGTAGGTCTTCCCGAGTCGTGTCTCTCGAGGATATATATGATCGGTGGTCGGTTTTTACTTAATCTCTTGTTAATCTTTAATTAAACTTATCTAATCTAAGAAAGCAATAAGTCATTGGTTTAGGTTGACTTTTTAATGCTAATATACTTGAATTGAAATGAAAACTTTGAAAATATGAATTAAAACTAAGATTAAGAAGGTTAAAAGCTTGCTTGAAATTAACTAACTTTAGTGAAAGTAATTAAACACTAATTAAAAGCCTTAAATAAATTAAAAACTTACTAAACTAAAGAAAACTTGTAAATGAAAGAGAAATTAGAGGAAAAAACAAAGCTTTAAAACTTAAAGGGGTTAAAGGGCATTAAATGAGTAGAAGTCAAATAACTTAAAATGGAATGTTCCATATAACTTTTAAGACCAAATGCTTGCTTGAAAAAATGGGTAAAAAGCTTCATAACATGCTACAATGGAGTTTTATGCAAGAAGAAATTTAGGAAAAACTAGAATATGGAAATGAGAACTGAAAATGCAATGAAAAACAACAGGAACTACAAATCAACCAACCAACACAAAAGCAATTGAAACAAAACAAATACAACACAACATAAAAGAGAAAGATTACTACCAATCATGCATTCAACACAAAAGTTTCAAGTTCGCTACAATCTTCAAAGGATAAATCAAATATTCAAAATAACAAAAGCCACAAATGAGGATATGTCACCTTCTCCCACACTTGCTAAGATCAACCAACTAAATCTAGCTATACTAAACTAAACTAAACTAAATATTAAATCTAGGTTTTGAAAATCTAGAGCAATGGAATAGTGAGAGTTGGATTGGAGGATATTAAACAAGTACAAAAACCACCAAGGAACTATAATGTTTTGTGAAGAGAGGTTTGGGATATATATATATATGGACGCAGGGGAAAAATCATCAAAACAGGTCAAAACTACAAAATTTTCTGCGTTGCAGTTGATCGAATGACTACAAGTCGAACGACAGGTGGTCGACAGATGACTACCATGTTAGGATTAGAAGTAATATGATGAAAAAGATTCAATAAAACGACACAAAAAACTATTTATCCAGTTCGTCAAAGAGAGATTCTGACTACGTCTTGGGGTGCTACCAAGCCAGGAGTTTGTACTATAATAATTTTGAGATAGAGTTACAATTACACAGCCAGGCTATTTATAACAAGAAAATCCTAGTTATAAGTTGGATCGTCGTGGACGAGAGCTTGGATGTAGAGTACTTCAGGCTCCACAACCCAACAATCTCCAACTTGGAGACTGATCTCGAATGTAACCATCTCTACATCTTCTCAATGTAACTCATAACTTTAGCAGCGCCAAGCCTTCCTCTCAAGTTCCAAGCCCAGTTGAAGCCATGCATAGCTTCAACTTCTCTAAGGTCACAACCTTAGTCAACATATAGGCTGGATTTTCAATTCAACGAATCTTCACTAGCTACAAGATCTTCTCCTCTAAGAGATAGCGTATGTAGTGATACTTCAACTCAATGTGCTTTTTTCGTGAATGACATGCTGGATTCTTAGACAAGAAAATAGCACTCTGACTATCACTGTACATGATACCATTTTTCTGCTCTTTCCCAAACTCACCCAAGAAATTTTGCAGCCATACCATCTCTTTACTAGACTCTGTCACTGCTACATACTCTGCTTTTGCGGTAGATAGAGCCATAACCTTCTGCAACTTAGAAGCCCAAGATATCGCTGTACCAAAAATAAATACATACCTGGTAGTACTTCTCCTTATGTCAAGGTCACTCGATGCTAAGTCTGCATAAGTGTATCCTACAAGCTCAACGCCTTTTCCCTCAAAACATAGGGCTCTCTCTTTGGTACCTCTCAAGTACCTAAGGATCCACTTCACTGCTTCCAAATGTTTTCTACCCGGATCGCTCATAAAATGACTAACTACTCCCAACCCATGAGCAATGTATGGTCTCGTGCACACCATCGCGTACATGATGCTACCAATTGCTGAAGTGTAGGGAACCCTTTGCATATAGGCACGCTCTTCATCACTGCTAGAAGACTCTTTGCTAGATAGTTTGAAATGACTACCTAGCGGGATACTCACTGGCTTGGCATTCTCCATATTGAATCTTTTCAACACCTTCTCGATGTACTCTACTTGAGAAAGGTACAATTTTCCTCCAACTAAGTCTCGAGTAATCCGCATACCCAAAATCTGATTGGCGTCTCCAAGGTCTTTCATAGAAAACCATTCTGACAATTGCTTCTTCAATCTAACCACTTCTCGAGCACAAGAATCTGCTATCAACATGTCATCAACATATAGAAATAATATGGTATAACTATCATCAAACCTCCTGAAGTAGCAACAATAGTCAGCATTGCATCTGACGAAGTCAATATCAAGCATGAACTTATCAAACTTCTTGTACCACTGTCTCCGAGCCTGTTTCAAACCATACAAGCTCTTTTTCAGTTTACACACTAGATCGTCGTTACCCGTCGACAAGTATCCCTCTGGTTGGTTCATATATATATATAGGATTGGATTCAAATGAGAACCCCGTCATTATATGTGAACCTAGGGACTAATCCTGGCCTTAGATCTAATATTGCACAGTGCAATTATATGTCCAGGTTCATTGTGCTTTTTACACAGTACTGTAGTGCTAAAATCAGTTCAGTTTTTTTTAATTTAATTATATTTATTTTTTTTACGTTTAAAACATGCAATATGTATCTTAAATTGTAGATCTTGAGAATGTGATTAATTTGATATATATTTCATTAAAACGAATAAAATTTGAAAAAGTTATGGTTTGTTGAAGATTTGAGTTTCATTTCCAAATTTTTGAATTT
>BMAC01000615.1:497715-511637 GCA_014905375.1 Phtheirospermum japonicum | reverse complement strand
CCGTCATTATATGTGAACCTAGGGACTAATCCTGGCCTTAGATCTAATATTGCACAGTGCAATTATATGTCCAGGTTCATTGTGCTTTTTTACACAGTACTGTAGTGCTAAAATCAGTCCAGTTTTTTTTAATTTAATTATATATATTTTTTTTTACGTTTTAAAACATGCAATATGTATCTTAAATTGTAGATCTTGAGAATGTGATTAATTTGATATATATTTCATTCAAAACGAATAAATTTGAAAAAGTTATGGTTTGTTGAAGATTTGAGTTTCATTTCAAATTTTTGAATTTGCAGTTTATAGACGAAATTTGCGATGCTTTTTGTATACAATCGTAGTGTTTTTTTTTCTTAATCTATTGTGCTTTCTAAAGAATAATGTAGTGCTCTTTGTAAACGTTGATATATGTCCAAAATACCATTTTTAATTAATTAATGCATTTTTTTACATTATTACCATGCTGACACGTCATGATCTCAACCATCAAGATTATTCAATCTAATGGTCAAGATGAGTCCCTAGGTTCACATATAATGACGGGTTCTCATTTGAACCCAACCATATATTATATATATATATATATATATATATATATATATATATATTATATATATATATATAGGATTGAGTTCAAATGAGAACCCCGTCATTATATGTGAACCTAGGGACTAATCCTGGCCTTAGATCTAATATTGCACAGTGCAATTATATGTCCAGGTTCATTGTGCTTTTTACAC
Source organism: Phtheirospermum japonicum (assembly GCA_014905375.1). Lineage (NCBI taxonomy): Eukaryota > Viridiplantae > Streptophyta > Magnoliopsida > Lamiales > Orobanchaceae > Phtheirospermum > Phtheirospermum japonicum. Next base: position 510,894 of record BMAC01000615.1, on the reverse strand, counting down.
AGTACTGTAGTGCTAAAATCAGTCCAGTTTTTTTAATTTAATTATATTTATATTTTTTAAGTTTAAAACATGCAATATGTATCTTAAATTGTAGATCTTGAGAATGTGATTAATTTTGATATATATTTCATTAAAACGAATAAAATTTGAAAAAGTTATGGTTTGTTGAAGATTTGAGTTTCATTTCAAATTTTTGAATTTGCAGTTTATAGACGAAATTTGCGATGCTTTTTGTATACAATTGTAGTGTTTTTTTTCTTAATCTATTGTGCTTTCTAAAGAACAATGTAGTGCTCTTTGTAAACGTTGATATATGTCCAAAATACCATTTTTAATTAATTAATGTATTTTTTTACATTATTACCATACTGACACGTCATGATCTCAACCATCAAGATTATTCAATCTAATGGTCAAGATGAGTCCCTAGGTTCACATATAATGACGGGTTCTCATTTGAACCCAACCCTATATATATATATATATATATATATATATATATATATATATCTTCCTCCAAATCACCATGGAGAAAAGCTGTTTTTACATCCATCTTTTCTAACAGTAAGTTCTCTGCAGCAACCATACTCAAAACCATTCAAATAGTGGTTAGTTTTACAACAGGATTAAAAACATTTGTATAATCAATACTGTATTTCTGCTGAAATCCCTTCACAACCAGCCTTGCCTTGTAACGCTTGATCCCATCAGCCTCGTCTTTAATTCTGTAGACCCAATTATTATGAAGCGCCTTCTTTTCTTTTGGGAGCTCAACAAGATCCCAAGTGTCATTGGACATCAAGGAGTCCATCTATTCATCCATGGCAAGCCTCCATTTGCTTCTGGTCTTACCATGTGCAGCCTGTGCGTAACATTGAGGTTCACCACCATTAGTCAGCAACAAGTAGTAATTTGATGGTGTGAACTTATCTGGTGATCCTCGCACTCTTGTAGACCTTCTGACCGAAACTGGTGGTGTTCTCAGCTCAGCCTCAACAACCTCCTGGTCATTCTGAACTACTTTGCTCCCACCTGAGTTAAAAATATCTAACTCTATAACCTGAGTACCTACACTTTCAGCATCTGGTGCACCCATCCTATCTTTGTACAAAACCTGTTCATTAAATATGACATCTCGTCTATGAATTATTTTTTGATTCTGTTCATCCCAGAATCTGTAACCTAATTCATCACTGCCATATCCGATAAATATACATTTAATAGATTTAGCATCCAACTTACTTCTTGCTGCAGCATCTATATGAACATAAGCAACACAACCAAGTATTCGCAAATAAGTTAGGTTTACCTCCTTACCACTCCAAGCCTTCTCCGGTATGCCATTCTCCAAAGGAGCTGATGGTCCTCTATTAACCAGGAATGCAGTTGTGTTAACTTCATCTGCCCAAAACATCTTTGGTAAACCTGACTTCAACTGCATACATCTGGCACGCTCAATCAGAGTTTTATTCATTTGCTCTGCCACTCCGTTCTGTTGAGGGGTTCCTCTCAGGGTTTTTTCCATGCGAATTCCATTAGTAGCACAATACTCTTTTAATTCTCTAAGCTCGTACTCTCCGCCATTGTCAGATCTTAAGCACTTTACTTTCAAACCTGTTTCATTTTCTACAAGGGCTTTCCACTTTCTAAAATTATCAAATGCATCAGGTTTATTTTTCAGAAAGTAAACCCATACCTTTCTTGTAGAATCATCAATGAAAGTCATGTAGTATGACGCACCACCAAGAGATGTTATTGGCTCTGGTCCCCATAAGTCACTGTGTACCAACTCCAACTTCTATTTCTTTAAGGTTCTGCCACCCTTCGAAAAACTCACTCTTTTTTGTTTACCGAAGACATAATCCTCACATAAACCAAAATCAATTGTCTTGAGTCCTGGTAGCTTACCCGTCGAACAGAGTTCTTTTATCCCCTTCTCACTCATGTGGCCAAGTCGACAATGCCATAAATATGCATCAATAATTTCTCCAACAATAGCAATGCAATCTTTGGTACTAGTTGTTATATACAACGTAGCCTCCTTCTTTCCTCGAGCCATCACCATGTCTCCTTTGGTTATCTTCCAGTTACTACAGCCAAAGGTCACCACATAACCTTCGTCATCTAGTTGCCCTACTGAAAGTAGATTTCTCCTCAAACCAGGAATGTGTCTCACATTGCGTAGCTGCAATATGGAACCATTTGGAGTATTGATCCGAACATCTCCCTTTCCCACAATTTTTAGCGGCTCATCATCAGCACGGTAAACCTCCCCAAAATTGCCAGACGTATACTGTTCCATGACCTCATCACTACTGCAAGAATGAAATAATCCACCTGAATCCAAAACCCACGATTCTAATGGACGGCTCACACTCAAAATAAATGCGTCTGCAATATCTTCTATTATTGTGTTATCTAATTTGTTGTCCTTCTTCTTCAATGGTGCTTAGCACTGGTTCTGGTAGTGACCTAACTCGTCACAATTCCAACACTTGATCTCATTCTTATCCTTTATTGGCTTGCTTTTGCCCCTTGATTTTGATTTACCTCGATTAAATTTACCCTTTGATTGTGATCGCCCCCTATTCTCTGTACTCAAAGCTGACCCTGAAGTTATGCCCAATTCTCTTCTGCGAATTCCTTCACTAATAATAAGATCTCTAACTTCATCAAACTTCTTCTTCTCCTTCCCCGTTGAAGCACTAATAGCGGTAACTGTTCCGCTCCAGCTTTCTGGTAAAGAGGACAGCAAGATTAGGGTTGGACCTCATCATCAAAATCAATATCAACCGAGCTCCATTGGACTTGTATCATGTTGAACTCGTTGAGATGGTCGGCAACCGCAGTACCCTATGACATTCTTAGGTTGAAAAGACGTCGAATTATATGAACCTTGTTCACTGCCAATGGCTTCTCGTACATCTCTGATAAAGTCTCTAACATCTCTTTCGTTGTTTTGGCCTTGGTTGTGTGGAGAGCGACGTTTCTGGACAGCGACAAGCGCACCACGCTCATCGCCTTTTTGTCCAACAATTTCCATTCGTCCTCTTTCATGGCCTCTGGTTTCATACCCATAGGTTGATATAGATATTTACCGTACATGTAATCCTCGATCTGCATCTTCCAGAACCTATAATCTGTTCTGTCAAACTTCTCAATATGCAATTTTCCGTCACCCATCATATTCTCACCGAACCTCTCTCTTGATACCACTTGTTAGGATTAAAACTAATATGATGAAAAAGATGAAATAAAACGACACAAGAAATTGTTTACCCAATTCGTCAGAGAGAGATTCTGACTACGTCTGGGGCGCTACCAAGCCAGGAGTTTTACTATAATAATTTTGAGATAGGATTACAATTACACAGCCAGGCTATTTATAACAAGAAAACCCTAGTTATAAGTTGGATCACCGTGGACGAGGGCTTAGATGTACAGTACTTTAGGATCCATAACCAAACATACCAGACGATCAACGGAAATCCTGTCGATCGACTGCTTCAACCTCCGATAAGACTTTATGCCGAGCAGTCAATTTAGACTTGTTCGGTCGATCGACTGGACTCGCAGTCGATCGACTGCATGCCAGACGATCCACGCTCAAACCGTTAATCGGCTCCCTACTAGCCTCAATCATCTATGACTCTCTTTGACAAACAAAATCTAAAAAGGAAAAGAGAAATGTGCAAGGGTTGCACGTTTATTACATAATAATTTCAAGGATTTATAACGTATCCTTGCTTATTCACCATCATTTTTTTATTTTCTTTTTTTTTGTTTTGGTATATACAATACAAGGAGAATTCAACTTATAACTTAAAACCTAGCAATGTCCTCATTTCAAATTAAGTTAGAAAAACGTTAAAAAGTGTAAGGAAAAGAAAACGCTTCTATTTCGAGCTTGTGATGATGCGGTCGTACATAAGTCCTCTTCCGGAAGTCGAGGCAGGTGATCTACAAGAAACGAACAAACGTGGGGTTGCAAAAACAAACTATGTACAAAAAATAAAAACCTTTTTGAGTTTTTTGAAATTTATATTTTGTTTGGATTTTCCTTTTTTTTTTTGTTAGAGAAAAGGGGGAATAAAAGAGAATGAAAAATCAAAAGCTCACTCTATAAAAAAGTACTATAAATATTTTTGTATTATATATTTTTTATTTTGTTTTGGATTTTTCAAGAGTTAGACAAGAAACAAAAGAACATAATCGAATCAAAATAAAACAAACAAAAATAATGTGCAAGTCTTATGAAAAAAAATAAAAAAAGGATAATAGGAGAATTAATGACGTCTCCTACATCGGGGTTGGAGGTTTGCGTCCTCATCCTCTTCCTCATTTCCTTCTCCTTCTCCGCCGTCCTCCTCGTCACGACGCAACGGACTTTCCAACAAGATGAGAAAGCTTTGGAGGGCGCGATGTGCACGGTCGTTCCTAGCTTGTCCCGCCCTTTACTCCTCCATGCCAACGTCAAGACGATCGAACCGAGCAAACACTTGTTGTTGGAACTCGTGCTAACTCATGTCATGACCCGAGCTGGTGCTCGGGCCTTTATAATGCGAGATTACAGCATAGCTCGTTCTTGCTCCGAACGGCGTGTCTGGACCAATGTTCGTGGCTTCGTCGGCCTTGACCCCCTCGTTGTGCCACCGTTTGTATTCATCTTCTTCTTCTTGTTCTTGGCTACGGCGGCGGGGGTTCGCCGGGATCTTAGGCGTTTTCCACACCAACTCTAAAAGCGCGATCTTCTCCATGTTGGCTGCCTCGGGCTCGAAGCTAAAATGACGGGCGAGAAAAGTGTTCATGGGCCCATCCCGACACGAGATATACTCCCGCCTCTTGTTTTCCGAATCCCACGAATCCCGGCACAGAGAAAGGGATAAAAAGGGACTTGACGCCCATGGTTCTCTCGTGATTTCCCATCACGATGTGGGCGAAGAACATAAATGCCCCCAATAGCGCCAATTGGTGATTGCCGAGGCTTGATACCAAGAAGTACCACGTCCGCCTCTGATAGTCGCTCAAAATGGCATCGGGGCAAATTCGCTTGGCCGCTCATCCCATAACTTTTGACAATTAAGCCCAAGCACCACTTGGAGCACCTCTTGGGTGATCTGATGCTCACTCCCTATAAACCGAACGGTGAATTCCAAGGCCTCGCGGCCCTGGTAGGTAGTGAAGAACTCGGTTATCAGCTCTCGGTAGCCCGGTGCCCGGAGGGATGCGAATTGGCGAGTGCTCAAGGCATCGATGTAATGGAGCAACCATGCCCCGAATCATTGATAGTCCCCATTTGCCACCCACTCGTCGAGGTGATCGAGGTTAACGAAGCACGGAACGGAAAAGTTCTATTTGGAAAGGTTTAGATATAGGTCCCTCTCGGCTTCGGAATAAATAGGGACGTGGGCACTATAGTTGCCGACAATGTTGGGGTAGGGGACATCTTCATTGGAATAGTCAGCCATTAAAACGGGGGTTGGAAAGATGTGGAGAGAACAAAGGTTGCGTCTAAGGGTTTTGTGAATCAAAAGAATGAACACAACGTAAAAACGAGGGAGTTTCAAAGAAAAATGCTCATTGAGGCATTTCTTCGAACACTTGGTGGGCAAGGGTTTTGAGTAAGGATTTTGAACAAAATGTGAAACCAAGCTTCCTCCAACGCAACCAGTCAATCAAAAGCATGACCCAAAGATATGTTTCTAGCGAATTACCTTAATGAATGAGCTCGAAACCGGACTCAAAAATCGGAATGCATCTCCCACCCCTTTTGTGTCGAACTTGAAGAAAATGAGGAAAAGCAAGGAACGGGTGTTGGGATTTCCAACAATTGTGTGAAGTTGAGATGAAGAAATTTCTCCCATTTTTGTTATTCTCTTTTTTTTCTTCTTATTTTTCTCCCTTTTCTTCTTTCTGCGCGTAGTCGATTGGGGGGAGGGGGGGGAAAGAAAAGGGATCGACTGACTTTAATAAGTGTCCTGTGGGTTCCGCTTCGTGGGGCAGTCGATCGACTGGTCCTCGCAAAACTTGGGGGCTACTATCCGTCAATCAATTTCACCAGGTGCAGTCGATTAGACAGTAGATTATCTGATGGACAATCGATCGACTGCTCCGTGCAAACCTCGGAAGCTACTGTTCTTCAGTCGATTCGGGCCATTTCAATTGATCGACTGCTCACTCGTCGATCGACTGGGTTGCAGTCGATCGACTACAATACCGCAGCCATTTCCTTGTTTTTGATCTCCTTCTTTCCCAAACCTCCTCGATTGCTCCTACAAAAACCGAAAAACATTAGTTAATGCAAATGAAGAAAGGATATACAAAAAATCAAAAGAAAAATAAGAAAAGGTTAGAAGATCATGGGTTGCCTCCCATGTAGCGCGTTTGTTTAAAGTCGTTTGCTCGACTACCCTTCATTAATTAAAAATCCACAGGGGGCACATCCTCTAAGTTATTTTCCTCTACGATTAATCGGGCCAACAAAATCTCGAGTTTTGTTTCTCCTTCTCAAGTAAACGTACTTGAGATGCTTCGGGTGGGTCTTAAGCTCCGGCTTCGGTATAATGACCGGTTCCACACTTGCTTTCTTGAATATCTCCTTCACCCCCTCCAATAGAAACATTAACCACTCATCATCCTCGACGACCTCATCCTCAACTCCGTCGCAAGCCTCGTCGACCACTTCTTCTATTTGGTCAATCATCGCCTAATAGACTTGAAAAGAGAATGGGGAAATGACACTTAAGTCGTGGGTCGAAAAATTCACCGTTTCCCCCAAAACCGATAACGTCAACTTCCCATTGTTCACATCTATCACGGTGTTTGTGGTTGCCATGAATGGTGATCCAAGCAAGATCATGTGCTTACGGATTTCGTATCTCACTTCTCCAACATCTAAAACAACAAAATCCAAGGGGACGATGAGGCCTCCCACCCGCACTAGCAAATCCTCGACTACCCCCTTCGAGTACCAGATTGATTGATCGGCCAATTGCAAGCACATTCTCCTTATCTTGAGATTACCCAACTCCAATTGTTTAAAGATGGAGTAGGGCATCAAATTCATCCCCGGGCCGAGGTCTAGCTTCCCTTGTGTTTCCTTGCCGAGAGTGATCTTTATACAAAAACTTCACAGATCGCCCTCCTTCTGTGGAAGAGGTTTGCTATAAACGATGCTCGCCGCATTGGTTATGCACACCTTCTTGTTYTCCTCGACTGTCTCTTCTTGAACGTCAACTCTTTGAAGAACTTGGTGTATGCGGTCACGTTTTGGATAATATCTAGCAAGGGAAGGTTAACGTCGACCTTGGACAACATCTTATATAATTCAAGAAATTAGGCGTCTCGCTTCTTCGGTCGGACACGGCTTGGGAATGGGATCGGGGGTTGGTACGGGCTCGTGGATTTATGGAGTTCACTGGTAACCTCGGCATCCTTTTCCTTCCGACTTGAAGAGGAGGATCTGGGTGGGCTAGGAGTGACCACGGGCTTGTTCSGGTCTTGCACGGTCAAATTGTCAAAAAATTTGTGTGAAGGCAAGGGATCAACATCGGGAAGAGCAACCTTGTTATTTACCACCTTGCCGCTTTGAAGAACCGCATGGCTTGAGCTTGAACCGGTTGGCTCGGTAGCCTTCCTTTGTCGCGGACTTGTTTAAGCTCGTTAACATCCGACGCCATTTTCCCCACTTGTGCCTCTAAGTTCGCAAGCCGTTTGATCAATTGTTGGACGGAGCCCAAAAGTTCGGCCAATATGGACTCCATGCTCGGTTGTCGTGATGTCAGATTGACTTGTGGGTCCGGAAATGATGCTTGAGAAAGCAGAAACGGTGGTTGTCGCGCATTTAATGGGGCTTGAGGCCGTGGTTGTTGCATCGAAGGCCTGGGTGGATTTTGAGAATTGGACATATTCCTCCACCTAAAGATAGGGTGGTTCCTCCGCCAATATGGTTTGTTGAACCGTTGGGTCCCACTTTGTGGGGCTTGGTAGCTTTGAACCGCGAACACTTGCTCATCAAACTCGCATGATTGCCCATAAGCCTTCGGGCACACATTAGCTCCATGACCCGAAATGCCACACGTGGAGGACATCTCCATGGATCCCGAATAAGGCTTGGTGAGAGAAGCCACTTGACTCTCGAGGTCGGCAATCTTGAGGGCCCACTGGGGCTCATCCTTCGTCGATACTTCTTTTACTTGCTCTTTTTGTTAACTTGCTCATTTGGTGATCGTCGGCGGCCATATTCACGAAAATATCATATAACTCACTCGTCGAGCCGCCGGCAAGGTTCCCTTCGGCGGCATTGTTCACCATGCGTTTAGATGCAAACGTCAAGACATTGTGAAAGAACTGGTTCAAGAAATCGCCTGTGAACCGATGATGAGGGCACTTCGTAAGATAGCCCTTAAAACACTCCCATGCCTCGTAGAAGGTCTCGTCACTTACTTGACGGAACGAAGCGAACTTTGCTCAGAGTCGGCCATCTTGTCTTGGGAATAGTACTCCTCCATGAACCTCTCAGTCACCATGTCCCAATTGGTGAGGGAATCGTCCGGTAATGTCATAAGCCAATCGACCGCCTTATCCTTCATCGTATACGGGAAGCACCGCATCTTGATTTGATCGATATGGATCCCTTGGCGCGGAAAACTCAACATGGTGTAGGAGAAGATAAAAAGGAAATGGAGAGCATCCTCTTGAGCTAGGTCATGAAAATACGGGAGTCGGTTGAGATAAATCGGACGCAAGTCATACTCTAGTGCCTCGGCGCTTAGACGAATGCACAAGGAAAAGTAACCCATGTAAGGTCTCGACACCTCCTTGATGCTATTCATTGGACCTCCATCGGGAGTGGAAAAAGGATGGCCACCGGTGTCTTGCATGTTATATGGATTCTAGTTGATGGCGGGTGCCTGTGGAAGATCTTGAGGAATCAGATTTTAGAATCGAGGTGCGGGCCCAGTCGGATACGGGAGTCAGGGCTCTTGGATGTGAGGAGCAGCAAAGTGTGGACCTTGGTAATGTGGACTCGGTGCTTGAAATTGAGGTTAAAATTGATAGGGCGGGCCATCGACAATCGGGCCATGGTAGTGTGGGCCATGGAATTGGGTTCCCTGTGACGATGGGTCCGAACGCGGCGAGACTTGAAGTTGTGGCTCGGGTGTCGGAACACGAGCACGGAATGGAGAATAAGGTCCGTGAAGTTGGGCGTTCAAGCTTAGGGGGTCTTGATTTGGGAAACCATTCCCCCTTGGTCTAGCGGCATTCCAAACATGGGTGCAATTTGAGGTGGCAGGCCGTGAGGGGATGATGTGGGCCCGGACGGTGTTTGAGGCAGCGACACCCCTTGATTGTCGTGAGAGTGGGCGGGCGGCGTTGGATTCTCGAATGAATTGGTCATAATTTGCTCTTATATCACCGGGGGTAAAGAATGAAAAAATGGGATGTCGAACATGTCTTGATTTCTCGTGGCTTGTGCGTCTCGTCTCAACCTCTCGGGATTAGGCAAAAGTGGGGGCAACTCTCGTCCAAGCGATCGCCTACCTTGCATAAACAATAAGCAACATAGGATTACGGGTATCGAATGTAAAACACTAATCTAACCTAACTACTAACTAAGATAATAAGAAGAGTAATTAAGAACACCATTAGCCTTAATCTATCATCAGCAACGGCGCCAAAACTTGATCTAAGAATTCTTAGCACTCTAGTTTTAGAAATCTTCTCCGCAATAGTACGAAGTCAATTGTAGAGCGGTAATTCTTCCCGAGTCGTGTCTCTCAAGGATAGATATGATCGACGGTCGGTGTTTTTACTTAATCTCTTGTTAATCATTAATTAAACTTATCTAATCTAAGAAAGCAATAAGTCACTGGTTTGGGTTGAGTTTTTAATGCTAATATACTTGAATTTAAATGACAACTTTGAAAATACTAATGAAGACTAATATTAAGAAGGTTAAAAGCTTGCTTGAAATTAACTAATTTTAGTGAAAGTAATTAAACCCTAATTAAAAGCCTTAAATAAATTCAAAACTTACATAAACTAAAGAAAGCTTGTAAATGAAAGAGAAATTCGAGGGAAACACAAAGCTTTAAAACTTAAAGGGGTCAAAGGGCATTAAATGAGTATAAGTAAAATAATTTAAAAGGGAAAGTTCCATATAACTTTCAAGACCAAATGCTTTCTTGAACAAATTGGGTAAAAAGCTTCATAACATGCTACAATGGAGTCTATCCTAGCTCGAACCATTAATCGGCTCCCTACTAGCCTCAATCATCTATGACTCTCTTTGACAAACAAAATCTAAAAAGGAAAAGAGAAATGTGCAAGGGTTGCACGTTTATTACATAATAATTTCAAGGATTTATAACGTATCCTTGCTTATTCACCTTCATTTTTTTATTTTTTTTATTTTTTTGTTTTGGTATATACAATACAAGGAGAATTCAACTTATAACTTAAAACCTAGCCATGTCCTCATTTCAAATTAAGTTAGAAAAACGTTAAAAAGTGTAAGGAAAAGAAAACGCTTCTATTTCGAGCTTGTGATGATGCGGTCGTACATAAGTCCTCTTCCGGAAGTCGAGGCAGGTGATCTACAAGAAACGAACAAACGGGGGGTTGCAAAAACAAACTATGTACAAAAAATAAAAACCTTTTTGAGTTTTTTGAAATTTATATTTTGTTTGGATTTTCCTTTCTTTTTTTTTTTGTTAGAGAAAAGGGAGAATAAAAGAGAATGAAAAATCAAAAGCTCACTCTATAAAAAAGTACTATAAATATTTTTATATTATATATTTTTTATTTTGTTTTGGATTTTTCAAGAGTTAGACAAGAAACAAAAGAACATAATCGAATCAAAATAAAACAAACAAAAATAATGTGCAAGTCTTATGAAAAAAAATAAAAAAAGGATAATAGGAGAATTAATGACGTCTCCTACATCGGGGTTGGAGGTTTGCGTCCTCATCCTCTTCCTCATTTCCTTCTCCTTCTCCGCCGTCCTCCTCGTCACGACGCAACGGACTTTCCAACAAGATGAGAAAGCTTTGGAGGGCGCGATGTGCACGGTCGTTCCTAGCTTGTCCCGCCCTTTACTCCTCCATGCCAACGTCAAGACGATCGAACCGAGCAAACACTTGTTGTTGGAACTCGTGCTAACTCATGTCATGACCCGAGCTGGTGCTCGGGCCTTTATAATGCGAGATTACAGCATAGCTCGTTCTTGCTCCGAACGGCGTGTCTGGACCAATGTTCGTGGCTTCGTCGGCCTTGACCCCCTCGTTGTGCCACCGTTTGTATTCATCTTCTTCTTCTTGTTCTTGGCTACGGCGGCGGGGGTTCGCCGGGATCTTAGGCGTTTTCCACACCAACTCTAAAAGCGCGATCTTCTCCATGTTGGCCGCCTAGGGCTCAAAGCCAAAATGACGGGCGAGAAAAGTGTTCATGGGCCCTATCCCGACACGAGATATACTCTCGCCTCTTTTTTTCCGAATCCCACGAATCCAGGCACAGAGAAAGGGATAAAAAGGGACTTGACGCCCATGGTTCAAACACCAAAGAAAGTATACCTCATCCTGGGTGAGGTTAGTTCTCTCGTGATTTCCCATCACGATGTGGGCGAAGAACTTAAATGCCCCCTATAGCGCCAATCGGTGATTGCCGAGGCTTGATACCAAGAAGTACCACGTCCGCCTGTGATAGTCGCTCAAAATGGCATCGGGGCAAATTCGCTCGGCCGCTCATCCCATAACTCTTGACAATTAAGCCCAAGCACCACTTGGAGCACCTCTTGGGTGATCTGATGCTCACTCCCTATAAAACGAACGGTGAATTCCAAGGCCTCGCGGCCCTAGTAGGTAGTGAAGAACTCGGTTATCAGCTCTCGGTAGGCTGGTGCCCAGAGGGATGCGAATTGGCGAGCGCTCAAGGCATCAATGTAATGGATCATCCATGCCCCAAATCCTTGATAGTCCCCATTTGCCACCCACTCGTCGAGGTGATCGAGGTTAACGAAGCGCGGAACAGTGAAGTTCTGTTTGGAAAGGTTTAGATATAGGTCCCTCTCGGCTTCGGAATAAATAGGGACGGGGGCACTGTAGTTGCTGACAATGTTGGGGTAGGGGACATCGTCATTGGAATAGTCAGCTATTGAAATGGGGGTTGGAAAGATGTGGAGAGAACAAAGGTTGCGTCTAAGGGTTTCGTGAGTCAAAAGAATGAACACAACGTAAAAACGAGGGAGTTTCAAACAAAAATGCTCATTGAGGCATTTCTTCGAACACTTGGTGGGCAAGGGTTTTGAGTAAGGATTTTGAACAAAATGTGGAACGAAGATTCCTCCACGTAACCAGTCAATCAAAAGCATGACCCAAATATATGGTTCTAGCGAATTACCTTAATGAATGGGCTCGAAATCAGACTCAAAAACCGGAATGCAACTCCCACACCTTTTGTGTCGAACTTGAAGAAAATGAGGAAAAGCAAGGAACAGGTGTTGGGATTTCCCACAATTGTGTGAAGTTGAGATGAAAAACTTTCTCCCGTTTTTGTTATTCTCTTTTTTTCTTCTTATTTTTCCCCCTTTTCTTCTTTCTGCGCGCAGTCGATTGGGGGGAAGAAAAGGGATCGACTGACTTTAATAAGTGTCCTGTGGGTTCCTCTTCGTGGGGCAGTCGATCGACTGGTCCTTGCAAAACTTGGGGGCTACTATCCGTCAATAATTTTCACCAGGTGCAGCCGATTAGACAGTCGATTATCTGATGGACAGTCGATGAAACTGCTCCATGCAAACCTCGGAAGCTACTGTTCTTCAGTCGATTCGGGCCATTTCAGTTGATCGACTGCTCACTCGTCGATCGACTGGGCTGCAGTCGATCAACTACAATACCGCAGCCATTTCCTTGTTTTCGATCTCCTTCTTTCCCAAACCTCCTCGATTGCTCCTAAAAAAACCAAAAAACATTAGTTAATGCAAATGAAGAAAGGATATACAAAAAATCAAAAGAAAAATAAGAAAAGGTTAGAAGATCATGGGTTGCCTCCCATGTAGCGCATTTGTTTAAAGTCGTTTGCTCGACTACCCTTCATTGATTAAAAATCCACAGGGGGCACATCCTCTAAGTTATTTTCCTCTACGATTAATCGGGCCAACGAAATCACAAGTTTTGTTTCTCC
>BMAC01000615.1:481275-491501 GCA_014905375.1 Phtheirospermum japonicum | reverse complement strand
GTTTCAATGCCTCTTTAAGTCTCTTTCCTTTAGCTCTCGTAATTGGTCCCTCTCGAACCACCAAAGGATCTTCAAGCTCGGGCTCATTCTCATCATTAAGGGATCAACATCGGGAAGAGCAACCTTGTTATTTACCACCTTGCCGCTTTGAAGAACCGTCATGGCTTGAGCTTGAACCGGTTGGCTCGGTAGCCTTCCTTTGTCGCGGGCTTGTTTAAGCTCGTTAACATCCGACGCCATTTGCCCCACTTGTGCCTCTAAGTTCGCAAGCCGTTTGATCAATTGTTGGACGGAGCCTGAAAGTTCGGCCAATTTGGACTCCATGCTTGGTTGTCGTGATGTCGGATTTACTTGTGGGGCCGGAAATGATGCTTGAGAAAGCGGAAACGGTGGTTGTCGCGCATTTAATGGGGCTTGAGGCCGTGGTTGTTGCATCGAAGGCCTGGGTGAATTTTGAGAATTAGACATATTCCTCCACCTAAAGATAGGGTGGTTCCTCCGCCAATATGGTTTGTTGGGCCGTTGGGTCCCACTTTGTGGGGCTTGGTAGCCTTGAACCGCGAACACTTGCTCATCAAACTCGCATGATTGCCCATAAGCCTTCGGGCACATATTAGCTCCATGACCCGAAATGCCACACGTGGAGGACATCTCCATGGATCCCGAATAAGGCTTGGTGAGAGAAGCCACTTGACTCTCGAGGTCGGCAATCTTGCGGGCCCACTGGGGCTCATCCTTCGTCGATATTTCTTTTACTTGATCTTTTTGTTAACTTGCTCATTTGGTGATCGTCGGCGGCCATATTCACGAAAATATCGTATAACTCCCTCGTCGAGCCGCCGGCAAGGTTCCCTTCGGCGGCATTGTTCACCATGCGTTTAGATACAAATGTCAAGCCATTGTGAAAGAACTGGTTCAAGAAATCGCCCGTGAACCGATGATGAGGGCACTTCGTAAGATAGCCCTTAAAACACTCTCATGCCTCGTAGAAGATCTCGTCACTTGCTTGAAGGAACGAAGCGAACTTTGCTCAGAAGTCGGCCATCTTGTCTTGGGAATAGTACTCCTCCATGAACCTCTCAGTCACCATGTCCCAATTGGTGAGGGAATCGTCCGGTAATGTCATAGGCCAATCGACCGCCTTATCTTTAATCGTATACGGGAAGCACCGCATCTTGATTTAATCGATATGGATCCCTTGGCGCGGAAAACTCAACATGGTGTAGGAGAAGATAAGAAGGAAATGGAGAGCATCCTCTTGGGCTAGGTCATGAAAATACGGGAGTCGGTTGAGATAAATCGGATGAAATTCATACTCGAGTGCCTCGGCGCTTATACGGATGCACAAGGAAAAGTCGCCCATGTAAGGTCTCTACACCTCCTTGATGCTATTCATCGAACCTCCATCGGGAGTGGAAAAAGGATGGTCACCCGTGTCTTGCGTGTTATATGGATTCTCGTTGACGGCGGGCGCCTGTGGAAGATCTTGAGGAATCAAATTTTGGAATCGGGGTGCGGGCACAGTCGGATACGGGAGTCAGGGCTCTTGAATGTGAGGAGCAGCAAAGTGTGGCCCTTGGTAATGTGGCCTCGGTGCTTGAAATTGAGGTTGAAATTGATAGGGCGGGCCATCGACAATCGGGCCATGGTAGTGCGGGCCATAGAATTGGGTTCCCTGTGACGATGGGTCCGAGCGCGGCGAGACTTGAAGTTGTGGCTAGGGTGTTGGAACACGAGCACGGAATGGAGAATAAGGTCCGTGAAGTTGGGTATTCGAGCTTTGGGGGTCTTGGTTTGAGAAACCATTCCCCCTTGGTCTAGCGGCATTCCATACATGGGTGCAATTTGAGGTGGCAGGCCGTGAGGGGATGATGTGGGCCCGGACGGTGTTTGAGGCCGCGACACCCCTTGATTGTCGTGAGCGTGGGCGGGCGGCGTTGGATTCTCGAATGAATTGGTCATAACTCGCTCTTCTATCACCGGGGGTAAAGAATGAAAATACGGGATGTCGAACACGTCTTGATTTCTCGTGGCTCGTGCGTCTCGTCCAAGAGATCGCCTACCTTGCATAAACAATAAGCAACATAGGATTACGGGTATCGAATATAAAACACTAATCTAACCTAACTACTAACTAAGATAACAAGAAGAGTAATTAAGAACACCATTAGCCTTAATCTATCATCAGCAACGGCGCCAAAATTTGATCTAAGAATTCTTAGCACTCTAGTTTTAGAAATCTTCTCCGTAATAGTACGAAGTCAATTGTAGAGCGGTAAGTCTTCTCGAGTCGTGTCTCTCAAGGATAGATATGATCGACGGTCGATGTCTTTACTTAATCTCTTGTTAATCATTAATTAAACTTATCTAATCTAAGAAAGTAATAAGTCACTGGTTTGGGTTGAGTTTTTAATGCTAATATACCTGAATTGAAATGACAACTTTGAAAATACTAATGAAGACTAATATTAAGAAGGTTAAAAGCTTACTTGAAATTAACTAATTTTAGTGAAAATAATTAAACCCTAATTAAAAGCCTCAAATAAATTCAAATCTTACATAAACTAAAGAAAGCTTGTAAATGAAAGAGAAATTCGAGGGAAAAACAAAACTTTAAAACTTAAAGGGGTCAAAGGGCATTAAATGAGTATAAGTCAAATAATTTAAAAGGGAAAGTTCCATATTACTTTCAAGACCAAATGCTTGCTTGAACAAATTGGGTAAAAAAAGCTTCATAACATGCTACAATGGACTTTTATGCAAAAAGAAATTTAGGAAAAACTAGAATATGGAAGTGAGAATTGAAAATGCAATGAAAAACAACATGAACTACAAATCAACCAACAAACACAAAAGCAACTGAAACAAAACAAACACAACACAACATAAAAGAGAAAGATTTTTACCAATCTTGCATTCAACACAAAAGCTTCAAGTTTGCTACAATCTTCAAAGGGTAAATCAAATCTTCAAAATAACAAAAGCCACATAAAAGGATATGTCACCTTCTCCCACACTTGCTAAGATCAACCAACTAAAGCTAGCTAAACTAAACTAAAGATTAAATATAGGGTTTGAAAAGCTAGAGCAATGGAATAGTGAAAGTTGGCTTGGAGAAGATTGAACAAGTACCAAAACCACCAAGGAAGGATAAGGTTTTGTGAAGATAGAGCTGATATATATATATATATATATATGGACGTAGGGGCAAAATTGTTAAAACTACAAAATTTCCTGCGTCGCAGTCGATAGATGACTACAAGTCGATCGACTGCTTAAACCTCCGGCAAAACTTTCTGCTGAGCATTTATTTTAGACTTGTTCAGTCGATCGACCGGACTTGCAGTCGATCAACTGCATGCCAGTCTATCGACTGGCATGGCTGCTCCCAACTCGGTTTCCTCGTTTTTCGCTCCTGCCATCCGCTGGTTGTTGTTCCTTGCATGCGCTATGTTCCCTTGCTTGTCTTCACTTTTTCATTCCATAGCGAGTCAAATGGAATGCCCCAAACGTGCGCGGGTCCCGCTTGGTCATCTACGGAAAAAAAATATAAAAACGAATGAAAAACTACGTAAACATAATAAGAAATCGCGCAAATGCTACAAAAACCTAAAACTAACAAAATAGACCAATTCAACTCCTAATACCCGTAAAAAAAAGCCAAACACATGCAAATACGACACAAAAATGTAACAAAAAAAAGTACAAAAATGTGCAAATCACACACTGTAAAGAAAAAGAATTTACAACCAAAAAGGAATAAAATAAATATACGACATATTGTAAAAGAAATAAAAATATAATAAAAGATGATAAATATGACAAAGACACGTGTATTTCCTTTGATGATATGGCTTGTTCCAAATGTACTCAATCAAATCATTGTGAAGCTGATGATGGATTTGTTTATCCCTTTGTTTGGATCTTCTCTGCGAATATTATTAAAAATCATTCTGAGCAACTTAGAAATATTCATCTTCAGGCTCACCATCCTCTCTTGGAAAATTGAATGCATATACACCCCCGTCCTCAATTATGATATTGTGCAATATAATACAAGTTAACATTATCTGTCCCAAGTCCTATTTATACCAATCTCGTGCTAGGCCACTTAGAGTTGCCCACCTCACTTGGAGCACTCCAAACGCGCATTCAATATCTTTTCTAGTAGCTTGTCTCTACTTGGACTTCTTTCTTTTCTCATATTTGGGGTATTGAAATGTTTTGAAAAATGTTGCCTATTCTGGATAATGACATATGATAAATAGGAAACCTTTGTATATTTTGTTCCATTAACCATATAATTAACTTTAGGTGCACGTATATTCTTGAATAATTCAGAGATTTTCAATAAATTTATGTCATTCCGTGCATCGGAGAGGCCAAAGAAAGCATCCCATTACCAAAAGTCTTATGAGGGAACCGCTCTGAATATTATAGTGGGAGCTCCTTCGTTAAACTAAGATGCACCCTGCCATGCTACTGGATAATTATTACATTTTGTGCAGTTAATGTTAGAGAAACTATGTATATATAGACAGAGGCGAATGTATTAAGGGGCTTGGGTGGCACAGGCCACCCCAAATTATTTTATTTTAACTTTTATATATATTTATCAGTTTAAAAAATAATCATAGTATAAATTAAAAAGAAAATTGTATTAATTTTTACATTAGCTAATTTTCTTATTTAAATTCTTAACTCATAATATTTGAATTTTTAGAATAAGTGATGTAAAATAATTTTTTTTGTTGTTGATATTTACGGTTATTTGAGTTTAGATATTGATAATTCTTGTTTATCATTAAATTTTGTAAATTTTAAATTTATTATTTATACCAATTGTTGGGAATGCTTTATTGATCATTTTTTTCTCAACATATTAAGTAAATAAATAACTATTGTTATTGGTATTTAATTTACTTAAATTGAAGTCATTTGGTCTTAGAAATCATAATAATATTATGATTTGTTTAATTAGTCTTCTTTAATTTGTATAAATAGAATCTAGCATTAAACTTTTTCAGAAGTATAATTAGTCTTCTCCCATGATGATCACCAGTGTAGAAAGAGTATTTTACAAAATAACGTATGTAAAATAAAATTGTACAATAGTAGGAGAGATCAAATATTGCATAATTACTTCAGTTACATATATAGAGAAAGAGTTTTTTTTTTTAATTATTAACATGATACAATTGTAAGTCGATTTCAATATATGATAATTCAACGAGAATAATAGTATTATGTTTTTCTTAACCTTTATTAGATTTTATAATTGTTATTTAATATGATAATATTTTGAGTATAATTTTAATAAATAAAAATATTATTGTGTCGGTGCCCCACCAAAAAAGTTTTTCTGTATACAGATAGTATAATATTTATGCCATTTTTTAACATTCAATGTAAATTATGGGTTGCAGATGGGTTGATGCTCAGGGGCAAATCTATAGGTATGTTCTGGGAGGCCACGGCCCCCACAAAAAAATTCGAAGACAGTACTTCTGTATAGTGTTTTTTTATTTGTATAGATTATATAATATTTGGCCTCCATAAATATATTGTTTGAGCAGTTGGTGGAGCGGCTTATGCACCTATTATTAACCTCCCTGGTGTAAGATCGAATGCGGGCACGACCATTTTTATGCTTTTTCTTTTTCTTTTTTTCCTTTTTTTTTTTGGAGGCGCAAGCAATTTTGCACATATTTTTTTATTGCGCCTATTTTTTTAATTCGTTTCTTTTATTTATTTATCTCACTCAACAGCGGAAACACAGACAGAAATTTATAAACATGCTCTGTTTGTTTTATATTGATAGTTATGCGGTTAATTTCACACAAATTAAGAAGTTTGTGATTTATATATTTAAGATATTAATTTATCTATTTTTTTTTCAGTTAGACCATTCCCTAATCTATTAATGTTAAATAATAATTCAAGAAGTTAGTTTTAAAATTAATGTATTTATTATTAAAATTTCAAGATTTATATTATTATCATCAATATTACATTTACCAAGTTGTGAATTTTTATTTCAAAAAAAAATAAAAATTAATTTAGGGTATATGTGAAAATGAGAAATTAATGATATATTAAAAATGATAACTGGACTTTTATTGTGAAATAGACGAAAATGAAATATTAAACTATATTTGTGAGACGGAAGTATAAATTCTTTTTTTTTTTTCACATCTAAGACTTCCCATTCATGGTTACTAATTATGAATATTAATTTTTGGATTTTTATTTTTTATTATATTATTTGTTATTATATAATGCACCACAATTATTATTTGTCTTTTTTGTATGCGGCCTCCCCAAATTTAGGATCCTGGATCCGCCACTGCATACCCAATATATGGTTGATCTATGGCGATGAATCATGGGACGTGATAAGTCCAAAAAGTTGGGTTACCAATATATAGGGTACTAACATCAAAATAGAGATCAGCGACCTGAAGTAGATCTCGAATACGTCACAGCAATTTGCCAAGCCTTCAACGAACTTCCTAGCGACCTCGCTGGTCTTGTAAAACAGCACCTTCAGACGGATCGGTGATCAGACCCGTGAAGGTCCTCTGATGCTTAAGTCAAAAGCAAGTTCAAAACACTCAATACTTCTCTTAAATAATATAAGATGCGATTATGATATCATGAGATCAACATAGAGAATAAAGAGAGGTATGCACCTCCTTTTATAGAGATAAGAGAAGTCCTCCCCAAGGCAGGGTTACCTTCTCCCACCATAATTCCATAAATACCACAACTGTCTTAAAATTAGGATTCCTCCCATATGTTAAGTTCCCATAAATAACAAACCTCTCATTAAATTAAATCATCAGAATAGACTTGGACCTGTTATTCTTTCCAAATAATCTACAGAGGAAAATGTCAATTCCAATACACTGAGTTTCATATAATAGAATTTTTAATTTAATATAATTTACATAATAATTATGATATAATACAAGCAAGTATGCATAAAATCTTATGCACTAGAAGCAAATCATCTTTTAGATGGGCACTTAGAAATACTAATAGTACTATTAGTATTATTAAGATTGTCAATGCCATGACAAAAGTATCACATACTTTTGATACTTGATTTCTATAATTACATATATATTTTTTAAAATAGATAATTCAAGTATTACAAAAAATTGGTAAAATACTTCAAATTATAGTTAAAATATCACATGTTTAAGATACTTGAATTTTGTTTTTTAAACCTACCTTTTTATATTTTTTTTAATTTTTTTTTCAATAGATAGTTAAAGTATCAAAAAGTATAGTTAAGGGAAAATATATTTTTTAATTTTTAATTTTACTATAATTTTATAATGAATTGTTTAAGTATCACAACTGTGTACAAAAATATCATGAACTACATTAAGAGTATCACATATTTATATTTTTGGTTTCTATATACTTTTTTAATAATAAATTATTCAATTATCACAATCGTGTACAAAAGTATCATGAAATAAATTAATTATATCACAAAATGTGTACTGTAAAGCAATTCAATTATTCTCTTTTTTGTTTTTTGTAAAACCCAAAAGTTCAACTTGAATATAAATGAAAAACAACTCAAAATAGTTCGTCAAAGGAACAGGCAAAAGCTTAAAGAGCTTCATCATCCTGATTCATAAAATCTCAAACAAAAAACCACGGATAATAAGTCTAAATAAGTCATTGTCACTACACAAGCAACAGAGATAAAACTCAAAACATTGTTTTTCTTAACAGTACAATAACTAAATAAAAAACTACACCATAGCTCACTCTTCATCATCCTCGTCTCCATACCCAAAACCTTATTTGCAGCTGCTTTCTGGTTCTTTCGCTTCACTCTACCGGGATGGCCACCACCGAACGGGCTACTGAGTGAGAAATCAATATGCTTCTGGGAGTCAACCCTCACCATGAAAGATGGAAAATTGACAACTTGCCTCCCAATCCTGATATACCTTTGCCTGATGAGCACTCTAGCATGGTGAATGGACATGGCCATGCCCGCCTTGACAAGAGTTTGTAGGCGGCGCTCGAGAAAGTTCTCCACAATTAGGACCAAGACATAATCAAAGCTTGTTCTGGTTCTCGTCCAGTAGCCCGTACCTGTTCATACTCCTCAAAAGAGCTTCACCCTCGAAAATACAACGTGGATCCTTCTCATCAAGGATCAACAGATCTCTTGCGGCTCAGAGCATACTGAACCCTCCAGAGCTCCTTTAAGCCATAAAAGACATGTCACCGTTCCTTCAAAACTAACCATCCAGTTTACTACCTTTACATTTGATAGAAAACATGTAAAAAGGAGCTCCTGAAAGTATACATTCCTTTAACCACAAAAGACACGTCGTAAACACTGAAGAATAGCTTTAATAACATTAATATTAATTTTTCTACCAGTATAATAAACCATTACTACAGATAATATACCACATCAACTAATTCTACATGAGGTATAGGCTCTTTCACAAGTTCATTCAGTAATTTAAAAGAAGAACGTAAAAAAAGATTTTAACTCTAATACATATATGATCATTATGAATGCATCTGATTATACATGCCAAACATAATGAGATTCAAATACTTAGGAAAATGTTGGAACAGACATTTACTAATTATATCTCCCCTTATTAAGAAGCACTGGTCTACAAAATCATTGCTAAAACAAAAAAAGATCCAAGGAAGAGATGCAACATCGATCTCCCCGGAAAATCTAAAAATACCACTCTTAAGTTTAATGAACTCTACATTTTTGAGTTGGCACAATTAATGATGATATTACTGACTCAATCACAGGCTATAACAATGAGTCGAACAAGACCAAAAAAGAGAGCAAGGCAAACATAAAATCCTTCTCTTTGTACTTCTATCAAACACCTTATCTACATCTCTTTTCAGTTTCTAAGTGCAAATCATCTTAATCCCTACCACTTTTGTCTCCTCATCCCAAAATTCCTCACCCTTCTTACAAATTATTAGACTAGTAAATAAAATTACCAAAATCTCAAAGACTATATAAAAATTACAAAATACATACCTGGCGGCGGGGGAAGGCGGATTAGGGTAGCCAACGGCGTGAGAAGAGAGACAGGGAGGGGATAAGGTTTTAACAAGCGGTTGGTTTAGTTAATGTCAATAGATTACTTAGTCGTGTCAATGGATCTATATTCCAGGCTCTATTACAATGGTAACAGTTGCCGGTAAAGTTCACTCGTGTGAATTTGTGAGGTCGAGAAGAGGGGAAGGGAGGGATGGTGTGTGTTCCTTTCTCAGTTTTGTTATTAAGGGGGTGTATTCATTTGGAACTTTTAGAGATATTTTAAAAAAAAATTCACTATAAGATTTGTATGGATTTTCTTTTATTTTTATTGATTTTATATATTTGTTGGGAGTATATAAAAGTTTTGTGAAATCTCATGTTTAAAGATGAGATTTGGTAGTGGAATTTGGTGTATATAATTAACTTAGAAGTCTAGCAAAATCCAGTCAAATTACAAATTCAAATAGTATTTGACTTTTTAAATACCTCATGACAATTTAAGAATTCAGAATATCTCAAATGAATACTTGAGACTTTTATGGACATTTAATAATTCATTAGAAATCTCAATTAAATACCTCAAGACTTTTATAAGTTTTAAAATGTCTTAATTAAATACACCAGGATTTTAAAAATCTTAAAATATCATATGGGTTGGGGCGGGTCAAATGATAAATTATGGTAAAAAACTAGTCTCATAGTATGAGACCGGTCTCATAGGAGATCTACCCATCATACAAAATATCTATCTAATTTAATGCCTTAAATTTTTTTAAATATTTAATAATAATAAGTATAACAAAAAAGGAGGAATCATAATTCTAATACACGCAAAAAAGAAAAAAGATTAAAGATAAAAAAGAGTAATTATGATTCATTAATAAATCTAATACACGAAAAAAATAGGAAACTTAATTTAATATTTTTTATTATAACTATTTTAAAATAACTTGGTTGCTTATGTGTCCTGTAAGTCTAATATCTACTTAATTTAATATTTTTTCTTATAAAAATAATCCTAATAATAATAATAAATTCATTATTTTCGTTGATTATATTTATTATATAAATAATTCGGTTGATTATGTGTCATCCAAGCCTAATATCTATATGACTTAATATATTTTTTAAATAATCTGTTTGCTTATGTGCATCCAAACATATATATATA
>BMAC01000615.1:417313-479641 GCA_014905375.1 Phtheirospermum japonicum | reverse complement strand
AAAAAATCACATGTTTGATATAGTTTACAAAATCTATAAGTGATTATTAGTTTTTGCATAAATTGTTTTTATGTTGTTATTGCATACTATCAATTATCGGGGACCAACTAGAGGATTTTTGCATTATTTATCATATGTAGAGTTGAAGATGTATGAGTTTGAGACATTGATTGTTTATCCTGGATGAAATTTAAGGTGATACTATTTTCCTCATTTTTATTATTATATTTATGTTTATTAATAATTTGATTTATTTGTGTAATATATTTAAGGCCATTTAAATGTATCATGTGTACTTAATGACACTAATGTTGTTTTTACAGCTTTCATTACTTGTACACACAAATTATGAGTATTGTATGAACTATGCTTTGGCTACTTATTGGAAAATAATGGTCACAAATTATGAGTATTGTATGAACTATGCTATCGTTTGGCTACTTATTGAAAATAATGAGTTGTAAACCCTCCCCCCTCTATACGAATTATTTAGTATAATTTAGGAATATCAAAAGGCATTGGAGTAATTTTCCCATTTCTTGTTATGTTATTTTTTCAGATATATTTATCTTTAATTTATTTTTGGGAAATATGTATAATTATGACCTAATTAATATAATATGGCCATAGATAACATAATCCAGAAGCTAAATTCACTCGGCTCCATAGATTCTGGGAATGAATCACTAGAATAGCTAGAATTTGGTTCATTGATAATATAGATTAGAGATTCTCATGTTCATTTACTTTAGTGAAATTATAAGATTTACACATTGTACTTAGAAAAGTACTAGAGACCAAGTTAAGACATCTAGCTCCCAACTTTTACATGAATTTCATGATTTTGCCATTTGTGTATTTTTTTTTAATTGCTTTATTTGTAAATAAATTGTGACAAAACTCAAATCCTTCATCCTATATTACGGTACACTAGTGCAGTAGGGAAATTCTAGAACGGGTAAAACAGACATTTCAAAACAGATTATGTTGCATTCTAAATACAGTCGTTCTAAAAAGTCCAACTTTCTAGAACGGTTAGTTTTTATCCGCTCTAGAAAGGCAGTCTTTCTAGAACTGTTATTTTTATCCGTTCTAGAAAGAACTTTCTAGAACCGTTATCTACACATTCTAGAAAGTTTATTACCCGTTCTAGAAAGTGATATTTCCGGTCGTTGGAACAACTTTTTTAAACGGATTTTAAAAAATTCATTCTGAAAAGTCTATTTTCTAGAATGGATTTTAAAATATTCGTTCTGAAAGTCTATTTTCTAGAATGGGTGTACAAAAGTTACCTTCTAGAAAGTTCTAAAAAGAATTTAAAAAAAATGAAATTAAAGCAGCAATACACCAAAATCACTAATAATAATTATTATGAATATATTAATTATATCACCAAAGAATATACCAAAATTCAATATTAAATACTGATAATTTTTATATTCCAGTCATCAAAAATCATTGTCAACTATCAACATTAAGACAATTTTTCCTCCTCTGCCTTCTTACGGGAAGCTTTGGCATTAAGATTCTTCTCGTCAGGCAACTGTCTCCTATTCCCCGATTCCAGTATATCACTGTCATCGCCTAATAGAGAGCAACCTGATAAGTTCAGGTCACCTGGTCATATAATTCTTAGCGGCCTGAAGATGAATGCAACACCAGGTCGCAAGGTTGGCAACCTCTCAGGTCGCACGAGAGGTCGCCCAGAGGTTGAACGTATACCTGGAAATGGGTCTCACATGAGGACAATCTACACTACGTCAGCTGATGATGTCAGTCCTAATCCAGTACATCCAACTTCATACAGCTGTCGGGTTGTACTGTAGCAATAGTGACCATACGATCTAGGTAGGTGTTGCAAAAGTGTACTATAGCAATCTTAGCCACATATTTTAGGGTTACATTTGTCTTACAGGTTACTATAAATAGTGGCGATATTCCCTATTGTAATCATTGAGAAAAATATAATGAAATGAAATACAGAAAAAGTTCAACACTGAATCCTTCTTCAAATATGAATCCTTTACTTTCTTTCATGGTATCAGAGCAGGTTTTTGCCTGACTTTGAACACCTCTTCTCCCGTCTTTCCTCTCCTTATATATTATGGAGGGTAACACCACTCAATCTCATGAGGCTCAGGCGAGCTCTCACTCATTAATCCAGAATACTACTCTATCTTCTCAAAGCTCAAACTCAGCAATTCAGTTACAAAATCAGCTCATCTCAATCAAACTAAATGACTCAAATTACCTGCTTTGGAAAATGCAAGTTTACATAGCCGTCAGAGGATACGGGCTTGAAGGCTACCTCACTGGAGAAATCACACCTCCATCCCATATCACCAAAGGATCTGTAAACCCAGAATTCCTACTCTGGGTTAGGAAAGATCAGTTGTTAGCATCCTGGCTTCTCTCCTCTCTTTCTGAAAATCTACTTACCATGATGGTTGGCCTTGCATACTCAAGAGAAATATGGCAAACTCTGGAGGCAAACTTCTCCAGTCAAACTGCAGCTAGAAAAATGCAGTACAAAATGCAGCTTTCCTCTATCAAGAAAGGAACCATGAGCATCATAGACTATGTCAACAAAATAAAAACCTGTTGCGACATGTTAGCTTCAGATGGCCAACCAATTTCTGAAGAAGACCAAGCAATGCATGTTCTCACTGGACTTGGAGGAGATTTTGATCCAGTGGTGGTAGCAGCTACAGCTCGGAGTGACTCACTCACCCTCAGAAACATTCTACTCATGTTATTAAGCTACGAGACCAGACTGGAAGCTGGAAATTCGTCAAACCTCATCAACACAGAAGGATCAAGCCCTACTATCAACATCGCCAATCAGTACTCTGGTCAGAGAAGAGACACCTGGACAGGTGCAGGAGCAAACAGAGGAAGAGGTCGCCACCCTGAAAGAGGTGGAAGAGGAAGGAATAACAACAACAGAGGAAGAGGTGGAAGAGGTTTCAGACCAGGAAACAGGTCGCCTTGTCAAATCTGTGGTTACTCTAACCACTCTGCTGACAAATGCTATTATCGATTTGATGTTGTCTATACTGCACAGTCCAATACACAGAATAGCTCCAACACTTCTGCGAGCTCCTACTCAGCCTATCCTGTCACTCAATGCATTGATCGCTCTGCTCTATCACTGATGTCTGATTCAGGTAGCGATGCGAGCTGGTATGCAGATTTAGGAGCCTCTAATCATGTCACCAATGACCTCGCTAATATCAATATCGCCTCATATTTCCAAGGAAACAACAAGTTTCAAGTCGAAAATGGATCAGGTTTGTGTATTTCTCATATTGGTAATTCACGGTTTCAATCAAGCAACAAATCCTTTTTACTCAAAAAACTCCTTCATGTTCTCCACATAACTAAAAACCTCATTAGTGTTTCCCAATTTGCTCAAGATAACTCTGTTTACTTTTAATTTCATCCTACTTCTTGCTGTGTAAAGGATCAGGTTACCCACCAAGTCCTTCTCAGAGGCTCTCTTAGGAATGGCCTTTACAAATTTGACATTCAGCTCGCCATCAACCCCATCTACTTCTTTCACGAGACGAGACCCTAGTATCTTCATCACTGAGTCCAGTGACCCCAATAAGGAAGCGGATTTACAGTTATGGCATCTTAGATTAAGGCATGCCAATAATGTACTACAAAAAGTTCTAAAAACCTGTAATCTCTCCATTGCACATAATAATAAAATCACTTTTTCCACTTGTTGTGCTTGTCTACAGGGTAAAAGCCATAAGCTACCCTTTTCTCCCTCAGGAACTTAATATATTAAACCCTTTGATCTTGTACATACAGATGTATGGAGTTTTGCTCCTGTCAAATCCTCGAATGGATTCTCCTATTATGTTTCCTTCATTGATCACTATACTAGATATACTTGGATCTATCTGCTAAAACATATATCTGATGTGCTCACTGCCTTCACTCATCTGCAAAATCTTATCCTTACTCAGTTTCATTCTAAAATAAAGTCAGTACAAAGTGATGGAGGGGGAGAATTTAAAGCTCTCACAAAGTTTTTTCACTCCTCTGGGATACACCACAAAATCTCTTGCCCCTACACACCTGAACAAAATGGCCTTGCCAAAAGAAAACATTGACACATTGTTGAAAAAGGTCTCTCTCTTCTCTCTCACTCTCATCTACCAATCAAATACTGGGATGAATCCTTTACCACTGTTGTCTATCTCATCAATAGATTACCCTTTAAAACCACTCAGTACAAAAGTCCTCATCAGCTCTTACTAAATCTAGTTCCTAGCTACACTCATCTTAAACCCTTTGGGTGTCTCTGTTATCCTCATCTTAGACCATTTAATAAACATAAGCTTCAGTTCAAGTTGCAACCTAGTACCTTTCTTGGTTACAGTGAACACTATAAGGGATTCAAAGTCTTACTGCCAGATAACAAGGTTATAATTACCAGGCATGTGATCTTTGACGAGCTCAAATTTCCCTTCTCTAAGAATTCTGAACCTCACTCCTGCTCCAGTATTCAATCTTCTATTCTTGTTCCTCCACCTCTTATACCCATTCCCCATACTACTACACCATCAGTGAGCTCACCACTATCTTCTGCGACCTCACCACAGCCTCATATTCAGCCTTCCATATTTGGTCCGCCTCCTCTTGTACAAGTTCCCCAGAAAATGACCACTCTACAATTCTCTGCGACCTCACCACAACCTCATATGTTCCATCCCTCCAGTCCTTCTCATCAGCCCATTCCCCTATCCTCCAGCCAATCCAGTCCCTTTACTATTCCTCTTACTGTTGAATTACCAATTATGAGTTCTCCACATGCTTCTCCTTTTCCTTCTGTGCCTAATACTAATTCTTTTTCAAGTAAACACCACATGATAACAAGAGCTAAAGCAGGAGTTTACAAGCCCAAGGTGCTCAGCGCGCAGCTCCTAGATTTCAGGGAGCCCTCCTCCTATATTGAAGCTTTAACACATCCTAAGTGGAAAGCAGCTATGTGTGAAGAGTATGCAGCTCTCCTTAAGAACCAGACATGGTCTCTCTCTGAGCTACCTCCGGGCAAATCGTTGATTGGTTGCAAATGGGTGTTCAAACTGAAAACTCATGCTGATGGAACTGTTGCTCGATATAAAGCCAGATTGGTTGCTAAAGGATATAGTCAAGTGCCCGGTTTTGATTTCTCTGACACTTTCAGTCCTGCTGTTAAAGCTACCACTATTCGAGTTGTCCTCTCCATCGCTGACAACTGTAATTTGTCCGTCAAGCAATTGGATGTCAATAATGCCTTTTTAAATGGTGAGCTAGACCGAGAAATCTTCATGGCTCAGCCACCTGGTTTTGAACAAGATGGCCCCAATCTTCAAGTGTGCAGATTGTCCAAAGCGATTTATGGGCTTAAATAGGCTCCACGCGCCTGGTTTGGAAAATTGCGAGCTGTCCACATTCGTTTTGGTTTCTCTGCTTCCAAGGCTGATAGCTCTCTCTTCTACTCCAACACTTCCTCCGGCTGCATCTGGGTTTTAGTGTATGTTGACGACATCCTCGTCACGGGCAGTGACAACGCTATAATTTCAAAGCTTATTGCTCACCTTGATTCAGCTTTTTCATTAAAGAATCTGGGTGAACTGCATCATTTCCTTGGCATTGAGGTCTCGCACACCGCTCAAGGTCTACATCTGAATCAAGTCATGTACATTTTGACTCTTCTCGAAAGAGCTGGTATGGCTGGAGCTAAAACCACCCCTACGCCGATGGTTGTCTCTCCTGTCCTCTCTAAATCTCAAGGGGAACCCACTGTTTATTCTTCCTTGTACAGAAGTATTGTTGGCGCTCTTAAGTATATTACAATCACTATACCTGATATTTCTTATAGCGTCAACAAAGTTTGCCAATATATGCACTGTCCTCTCATCACACACTGGCGGGCTGTCAAGCGAATTCTGCGATATCTTTCCGGTACCAGTTCTTATGGAATAACCTACAATAAAACCTCTTACTTTACTCTGACGGGTTTTTCAGACTCCGATTGGGCTGGTGATCTGGATGACAAAGAATCCGTCACTAGGTTTTGTATTTTTCTTGGACGAAATATTATCTCTTGGTGTTCTAAAAAGCAGACCTCTATTTCGAGGTCCAACACCGAGGCTGAATATCGCATCCTAGCTCATGCTACTACAAAAATAATATGGAACTGATCCTTGCTACATGAGCTTCGTGTCACACTTCCTGCTGTTCCTACAATTTGGGTTGACAATCAAAGTGTTATTGTTGTCGCCTCCAATCCTGTTCTCCATGCTCGTACCAAGCACTTTGAACTAGATCTTCATTTTGTTCGAGACCTCATTGCGAAGAAATTGCTGCAGGTTCAGTTTGTTCCTTATGTTGATCAGACTGCTTATATCTTCACCAAACCGCTATCTCATCAATTCTTTGTTCGGCTTCGACATAAGCTCTCGGTTCTTCCTCTCGCCGCACTCGAATTGAGGGGGGATAATAGAGAGCGACCTGATAAGTTCAGGTAACCTAGTCATATTATGCTTGGCAACCTGAAGATGAATGCAACACCAGGTGGCAAGGTTGGCGACCTCTCAGGTTGCACGAGAGGTCGCCCAGAGGTCGTACATATAGCTGGCAATGGGTCTCATATGAGGACAACCTACACTACGTCGGCTGATGACGTCAGCCCTTATCCAGTACATCCAACTTCATACAGTTGTCAGATTGTACTGCAGCAATAGTGACCACACGATCTAGGTAAACGTTGCAGAAATGTACTGTAGCAATCTTAGCCACATATTTTAGGGTTACATTTGTCTTACAGGTTACTATAAATAGTGGCGACATTCCCTGCTGTAATCATTGAGAAAAATATAATGAAATGAAATACGGAAAAAGTTCAACACTAAATCTTTCTTCAAATATGAATCATTTACTTTCTTTCATCGCCTAGCAATGCTTTCTTGAACTTCTCGACCCACGACATGTACGAAGTCTCGTCAAGGCCCGAATTAAAATCGACAGGTGGAGAACCCTCGTTCATCGGATAAATCTCACGTCCGTTCACCCACATCAGATTTTAACTCCTAGCGCGAAGCAATAACCTTTTCGGCCAAACTAGTCATTTTGCCCATATCAAGTTGATTATCCGATTTTTCCATAGGATCAAAATCATGCAAACCAAATATAATAGATTTCAAATCACCATCTTCAGCTCCTCCAGCATTAGTTTGCTTGTGATCAGAATTATCAATTCCGATAACATTATGACTCAGCTGTAACTTCCTCTCGGCTCTACGCATGATAACCTACTACATGGTGGCCATGTCAGCTTCAGAAATTGTGATTATGAGAAAAGTTTTTATATTATATTACCTCCTCGATTATATGTCCGGTTACCAAATTAATAGACAATATGTGATTGATTTAGCCGATTCCGTGTGCAGGCTGCAGAGCCAGCTTATCCACTTGGGGGTTCCAATCTTGCTCGTAAAATATGACCTGCAAATTGTTAAATCTATCACAAGCATTCAAGTCATGCTTGAGAAAATATGTGTCTTAATTCAATTACTTTTTGTGCATGCACACACATATACACATACATATGCTTTCCATCCCGTTCTATCTATCGCATTTTAGGGGAAAAAAGTGTTTGTCACTTTTCCATTACAAAGAAGAATGAAATGATACTCTTCCAATTTTACCCTCTTTTGATGTGTCATTTGCAAATGACATGAGTCAAAATATAACACACACTAAAATGTGTCAATGTGAAGATCCAAGTAAAGCATAGTTAATAAATTTCCATTCAGCAATATATTATTAGTAGATACCAATCAGAAGTAAATCGCATGCACAAACAGAACGCTTCAAATTTTGAGTAAAAGTCAAACCTCTGATTTCCTTTGAATGAAAGGATAGAAAGAGCCAGTCAACCTAACAAAATCCATTGAAGTCTCAGAATCCAGCATACCATGTATTCAACAAATAACTCTCCTGGTGGACCAACCAAGTAACAGTGGGATGCCATAACAACGATTAACTACAATAATGAGTAATATAAAATTTAGATACAAATAATGGTTTGAATAACAGAAAGTGCCTTGCAAACTGTATTGATACACTACCTCATAAAGTGCCTTGCAAACTGCCAAATTACTCTCATCTAACAAATTTTTCACTGCTTCAAAAAGCAACGGGCTTTTACCATGCCAAGATTCAGACAACCTTCAAAAGGAAATAATAAGAGCATAAGTTGGTAATCTCATGGAATCTGAAAAATCGAAAGAAGGTAAAAATGAAGAAACAAAGCTAACCTTGGTAAAGATGCTTTAGGACTGAAAGGGCACCAAGGTTAGAGGTTCTTCTTTCAACCTGCATTTCTGGGACATTCACATGTAACAAAGGTGAGACAGAGAAACAAAAAAACTTGTTCCAATTCATCATAAAAAAAAACCTGAACTTAAACCGTTGTCTTTGGGTGTTAAGAATGCCAAACATTGAATAGGTAATAATGTTATCCAGCCAAAATAGCATTTATAATACCAACATTAGATGGATAAGAATAGCAAGCTGAAATGAATAAAATGACGTCATTTACTTGAATAATAGAGTCGACTCCCTTCTCTTTCCTCTACTTCAACATTACTGCCCACATATAGACCGCTTTCTCGAGATCAAACTTTCTCGCCTTCAAGTATCTACAACAACACTTATTTCATTATCTATCGATTTCAGAAAAAAAAAAAAAAAAAAGTTTCCTTTCAAAGATTGAATTTGACTTTGGGTATATGATTAGAAGATGTGATTAAGATGATAAATTGTCACAAAACTTGCAAATAGATCATATAAAGATTTCAGCAGTTTGAACAAATATGGCTTTTTTCCTTTGTGATTTGTTAAGTAGAGGCTTTGCAGTATTTTCCAATGATAATGAGACTCAAAAGCAATCCTACAAAATCTAAAAATACTCCAATTTAAGCTGATTGAAATGCTACGAACAAGAAAATAAGAGTACTTCAATCAAAAGAAGGGAAAGTGAAGGCCTCATCTGAAAAACAGTCAAAACTCTGATAGAAACTGAATATGCTTTGTAAAATAGACTTATAAAAGCAGATCATAAAGAATTACAGAAAATGAAATATTACAGAAAAAAAAATCAAAAATGAATTAGGGAAATAATGAGATGTAGATGAACACCTCAACATAATATGGTAATCATCATGCCGAGCAGGGAGCAACGCTCGATCAATCAAAACCTGCCGAAATAAATTCACTGACTTCTCTTCCTCCTTGTCTAGAAACTCCTCCACAAAAATCGAGGCGGCTTGGCAATGCATCACACGCCCGCTGCATTTCTTAAAAGTACAACTCATTCTCGTCAAACCATTCATTACCTTTCTCCTCAAAGATCTCATCCGACGTCTTTGCCTCTCATCCTCAGAAATGATCTCGTGATCAGATCCTTTTCCCCTTTCATCTTCATCAACCAAAAAAAAATATTATTAAATCAAAAAAAAACTAGCAATTAGTCTATAATCTGAACATCATTTCAGCAATGTTTAAACTGAAGATACCTGGCATTGTTTTTCCAATACTTTAAACTTCAATCGGACAAGGCTCTACATCAATTGAGAAATTAAAACTCATGGAGAGATATATGATATATAAAAAAAAAGGGAAAAGAGTATATTTACCCAGATTTTGTTAATCGAAGAGCAAATTAACTCTGGCCCAAAGATTTTGGATATCCAAAAGACAGACAACTCTAAAACAAAAGAATTCATAAATTTTCAATATTCGCAGTCCAGATTTAAATTTCATTGAAACAGTAAAAAAAGCTGCGCACAGAATCTCGCAGAAGTATAATAAAATCAAATTCAGAACATCTTTTCACCAAACATCATATCATTACATTTGAAACATTGAATAAATCTACAGAGAAGGAAAATTATTTTAATTATATATATATATATATATATATATATAAATTATCATACCAGAATATTTTGTGGTTTAATGTCCCGGTGACATACACAAATAACTCTATGCATATAATTTAATGCACGACAAATCTGCAATTTGCCAAAAAAAAAAAACAGAGAGAGACATAGAAAGGAAAGGTTTAATAAATACGTAAAAATAACAGCAAATTCAAGAAGTAGAAAAAATAAAAGAGACCAATTAAATCATCGAGAAACCCCTCAGAGAAAAAAAGAACTTTGAATCACATACAAGCTTAATAGCAACCTCCTCGTTCGTCTGAGTATTAGTACCTGAAAAAAAAAAAAGAAGAAGAAGATAATATAGGGGATCTGATACTGCAAGAAAAAGCCTCACCTCTCCCACACACTGGCTTATGACTAACTGAGAATTTTTAGCAGTTGAACTTGGCAAAAAGCCAGCAACTTTATTTCTACTTAACATAAAATGTTGAAGCATTCTTTTCTCCATGAACTTCCTTCCACACACAAAATAAATAAGCTTTTTCAGAAATCTATTCAAACAGTCATATTTGTACAAGCACTGCAAAATCGGTCACTATTACACAAAACAAATGTAAAAACTTCAATGTTCTTCACAACAAATAATAATGCACACCCCACAAACTATAATCATAACAACTCAATTTATGCATATCCGCTGCTAGCCTTAAATTATTCCCATAATTTAATTTAACTTCTTCAATTACCTCATGATGAATCCCAGTAGACAAATGGCTGTCTTTTTTTCCCACAATAAACACTCTGGCGAATAGAGAATCGCAGATCGGAGGACTCGACGAAGAGAAGAGACGGTTCGTGGTCGGACTCGTTGGAGAAGAGAGCTGCAACGCCATCGTATTGATGGTCTTCATAACTGGTCAATGGATTCTGGAATGGTAGATCCCGATGCGGCGGTTCGAGTTGCGGATCGTCAGGTTCAGCGCCAGATTGAAGTGGAGCGTGTTGTTGTTGAGGTTGAACTCGGTGATGGTGGTAGGAGGTTTTTTGCGGTGGTGGTAGGCGGCTTTTGGAGGTGGCGACGGGAGAGACGATTTGGAGAGATAAGGGATTTGTGAAACTTATTTAGAAATTTAATAATTTAATCAAATTTATAATTATCTAAAAAGTATAAAAATAATACATTCTGAAAAGTTTATTTTACCAGAAGGTATTTTATAATATACGTTCTTATAATTCAATATTCAGAAGGTACTTAAAATATATGTTCTGAAACGTAATTATTCTAGAACGGATGTAAAATATACCTTCTAGATACCAAACATACTAGAGCGGTTATAAAATATACCTTCTAAATGTGTTTAGTCTCCAGTTTTTTAGAACGTACATTTGTAAATCCGTTCTAGGATGACGACATTAATTACGATAATGCCACCTAATAGACATTGTAGAAGTTAGCCGAAATAACCATTCTAGAAAGATGTTTTTTTTACTGGTGGTACTTGCCTATTCATTTATTTTCTCACTGTGTGGTGATTATGTATAGAAATTGTCCCAAATGGACTTGTAAGACTCTGGAAAACATTCAAGTTCCCAACAACCTTCTAATTATACCATACCATCCAGTTGTCGAGAACCTTCCAATTATACAAGGTCATCCCAATTTGCAAACCAATTTAATCCACGAAACATTCCATGTGTCAACCCTTGTATCACTCTAATCCAACGGTGGATCATATCCCTCTCATGTGGACAAATAATATGGACCTGGATTCTCCCTCCATAATCTTTTGAAAACTCTAGTTGACTATACTCAAACTCGTGATACAACCAAAGAATGAAAGAAGAGAGTTAAATGCTCAAAATTATAATATCTCTCAATCTTCACTTGTTAAAAGAGATTAGAGCAGAGAAGAAGAGGTTCCATTAACTAAAGCATGGTTATATATTCTTGATGCTCATGTGAGTAACAATAAAAAGGGAGCTACAATGCAGGACCGTATTTTGAAATCACGGAGAGAGAATATGGGGATAAATTCAATATTTCTAGAAATATAAATATCCTACAACTCAATTAGTATAATATACATAGTGCAGTAACCAAGTTCAATTCATTGCATGACCATGTAGAAAGTCATCCAGAAAGTGGTAAAAAATTTGAGGACCTGGTAAGATTGTTATCTTCTTATTAAATTCTCTAATTCTTTTTATAATGTGGATGAGACTCTATAGAAATCATTACAATTGTTTTGAAAATATATATTATTTTATTTGAAAAATAGTTTGTTTCCTATTTAGAGAATACATGTTATGCGGTCATGTGAAAATTTAAGTGACACCTCATTCAAATCTATTCATTGCTGGGAAATAATGAAGAAAACTCTTTAAAGGTGTTCTAAAGAGCTTGCCAAAGACCATTGAATCAAGAAAACAAGGCATTGCGCACAACAAATTAGCAATAATATGGGAGATTGTAGCTAACATTGGTGATGATGATGCAGCATCTAAATGTACTAATCTTGGGGTTATATGCCCGCAAGGAAGGAAAATTGAAACTAAAGAAAGTTGAATGAGGAAAAATATGTGATGGGAGGAAATCTAGAATAAAAGAGAAAGCTCAAAAATGGAAGGAAGAAATTCACATGATGAATATATATAAGAGAACAAAGAAAAGAGCAAGATCGCTTTATGAACCAAGATCTAAGCAATCTTTCACTGATTTGCCGAGCTTATTATGAACTCAAGAAGGCTGAGATGTTGAAAGAATTTGAGAATTGTATGAAAATAAGGTTTTACATCATTCGAATCATTTCTTGGTAGCTACGTGAAAATCATAAGTGATAAGTACTTAGCTAGTCAAAACACATATTCAGGCAAGTTTTGGTATTCGAAAGTTCTTTTAGTATAATTTAACTAAGTAAAAGAACTGATTTGTGATTTGTTCTCTGTTTGCAGATGTAGCTACATGCGCCAAATTGGAATAAAGGTTTTAGGATAGTAGAAGATTTGGGATCCAACAAAATATCAGTAAGTGTCAAGATCTTTGCTGGATCCGAAAAGACCATTGACAAGGAAAGTTTGGGTAAGTGGTCAAAGAGTCAATGAAGAATCCAAGAATTCATATTATGCACAAGGAATATTCGAATATAGAAGGAAATAGAATCGGCCTAGGATTCTAATATCCTAAGGTGGTTAGTATCAAACACGGCGTGTAGCCTCGACCATGAACAAATCCTCTTTGCTTAAGGAAACCATCTTATGCGATGCTTATAAATGGTAGCTAGAAAGGTTTTGTCGGAAAAACTAACGTCCGACTTGATGTCGCTACATACTAAAAATCAAACTCTAAAGTAGAAAACTCCAACCTAAAAGAAGATCTCTGATGATTGGGATGGTGGATGGTAACCAAGAAGCTGAATTGGACAAGGCTTTCTCAGTACGTGCATGGTTGAACAATGGTAGGAAGTTTCCAAAATAGGTATGTATTGAAAAAGATCATGTTATTGAATCTCTTATAATTGATTTATTTGGGCTGCAGCATATCATAGGTCAAAAGGATGCAGAGATTATATCTCTTCATTCTAGTCAGGTAAAAGTAATGGAAAAATTCACTAATTTGTTAGATGTTCATGCACTAATTGATCAAGAACTTGCCAACAAAATTGAGACACTTACTACACAAATCAAATCCTCCAGAAGATAAACTCAAACAAAGTATGTCTTGAGGAACTGATAAGTATTGGTAAGAAAATTGACAAACATGGTCTTGGATTTAATGATAAGCCTCTAAACATTATTGGCACGTCTGTTGACCCAAAGAGGTAAGAAAGTTCCATCACCTCCACCAAGCGTGAAGCAACATCCAAAAATATTTATGAAAAACTTTATTCATATTTGTCATTACTGAGGAATTCCTGGTCATATTCATCTTACGTGTTGAATATATCATGATTTACACGTAGAAAAGATTCCAGTGGCATCCCCACGTGAACACCAAGATTAAAAGTTAACTTAAAATGTCACAAGTTGAAAAGGATTTGGGTACCAAAAGAAAAACCTAGATGCCTTGCGTCCATGATGTATTTAAAAACAAGTCTTGAAGGGGGAATGGTACTTTGATAGCGGATGTTTTAAGCACATGACTAGAGTTATATCTAATCTTACATATATTATGTATGTGTCTAATTCAACTGTTATTTTTGGTGATGGTGTCAGTAATAATGTTTTAGGTGTTGGATGTTTGAATTTTCAAGGCTTAACAAAATTAGAAAATGTATTTATTGTTGAAAATCTGAAAGCCAACTTACACATCATTAGTCAACTATGTGATCAAGGTCTAAATGTTAGTTGTATTAAAGATATGGAAAATTCTACAGTACATTCACTTTACTATACCCCATATATTTAAAGCCATTGATCTATTCCATTACATAAAAACTGAAATGATCTAACGGTTAGAATTACATGGGGAATGGTACCCTTAAGGGTACTGTAAAATTCCCTAAAGATAAATGCCTTATGACTAACAATTTAAATGAGTATGTTCTTATATGAGTCAGATCGGCTGACAACTTCTATCTAGTTAAGCATGTATTTACATGAAATTCACCCAGAATGAGTGATACTAAGTTATGGCATAAGATAATAAGACACATTTGGCTATATAGATTTGTTTTTGTTGTCAAGTGCAACTGTTGTTTGTGAATTTTAAAACTTCAGGAAACAAAAAAAGCATGATGTTTGTTGATTTGTACGTTTTTGTTACGCTTTTGCACATATTTTGAGTCATGTTTGAGTCTTTTTACCATCTTTTTAGGTTAAGAATAATCTATTTTGCATTATCTTGCATTCTTTGGCCTTTTGCTTAACTTTTTGACTTTTCAATTAAAAATTGGTCATTTTGAACCATTTTTCTTGTCTTACAGCTGAGTCACTTGACAAAACCGGGAAATGAAGATAAAGGATTCAGCCTAGGTTGCACCAACATGGGAATTGGACTCGTGACGCGATACGCGGACACTCTTATGACACGTAAATTATAACATAAAACAGGACACGACACGGTAAAATATCATATTTTGAAGTGTTCGTGCATCTCACAGCGCACAAAACAGCCAAAAGAACACCTGTCCGATCGGATGAGTCCACAAACCGAACGGATTGACCTTCAAAACACGCACCGATCGGATTAGCGCTACGTCCGACCAGACAAGAGGACAGAAACTTTCATCCGATCAGATTCATGAACCATCCGATTGGACTTATACGGTACAAATGCAGATTTTCGGCATTCTTCAGTTACAAAATGACTTTTAAGCCTTTAAAACTCAGAAATTCTCAGAGAAGACCCATCCTTTCATGCCTAGACTGGATCATATACATTGGAAGAGAGAATTGACAACTTTCTCAACCTTTGACTTATAGCCCTTATGGCAAGTTCATTTAGAAGTTTGATTGGTTTGTGATAATCGTTGGAGATGAAGGTTCATGACAAGCTTCCTGGATTCATCGGGGTTCATTTCATTTCCCGGAATAGCTGCATTTGTCAAGGATTCATCGTAGTATCGTGATTGAGTTTTCTCACGATTTAGTAAACTCTAAACTTTTATCTCGTTAATTAGTTTGGTGATTCATGTTAGATAGTGATCTTGTGATATCATGTTTGGATATTTATTGTGAATCATTTATGGTTAAGTTTTTGTGAACGATTTGGTGATGGATTGTTTTATGATAATTTAGTTGATTCGTATCATTCCGATTTGGATAATTGGTGTAGTTTGTTTTAATTAGAATTACGTTCGGATAATGTTTTGTGAATGCAAATCTATTGTATGATGAATTGTTTGAATGAGATTTGGTGGAACAGTCTTTACATCAAGTAATAATAGTTGTAGTTGAGTTCGTGAATCGATTAAACTACTCTTGCGAAAAGATTGACGCCCTCGAAGCAAAATAGGTTCATCGAGTTTTCTTAAATTAAGTTCTTCAAGAATTCTGGAACAAAAACCCCCTTTGATCGTGTGTTTAGCATTATAACTTGTGTTATATTAATAATAAACATCATTGACTCCGTATTTCCACTCCTCGAGAGAATTAACCCGGTTTAACTTGCCAATCTACGAGTGGCCCTGTTCTCTTGCAGGCGAACTAACTTGTTTTCAAACATAGACGCGCATGGTTTAACTTGGATATTAATTTTGAAACACAAAAGTTCGGATCAAAATTTGGCGTCGTTGCCGGGGAGTGGCAAAGGTGTTAACGAAGTTTATTCGTGTTAAATTTCTGTTTGTTACGTTTTTGTTTGTTTTTTTGGTATACCACTCGATACGTTGAGATTATTTGTTGTTTATGCAAGGTAGTAGAGGCCTAAGAGGTGAGCTTACACCATTCATAGATAACATCGAACGAGTAGGAAGACCATGGCAACTTTTTTCTTCCCCCGACGGGAATTAATCCGAAGCAACTCAAGCCATCATGTCGAACAATCCACCTAAAGGCAGCTGAGGAAACGGAGGGAGGGAAGAAGAATAAATAGTCGAGGGAGAGGGCAAGACAATTGCAACCCTCCTCACGATCAACCATATGTCATGCCACCCGAAGATGACATGCAAAATAAAGATCAAAATCCACAGAATGATATTCAGAATGAAGATGCATGAACATTCGTTCAAATTGAAAATCAAGAGCATGATCGTGACTAAGAACAAAGAGGACACGAAGTCCTTGAACATATTAATCCTCCGGCACACAATAGGGTACCACAAACCCATGAAGACCGCCGAGTGATGTGGCTAGAACAACCAGTCGATCAAACGCCACAACATTTCTGAAATCGAGAGGAAGCCCGAGCCTTCAACGCATGGGCAAATCATAGATTCGAAGATAATCATGTTGGAAATAGCGGGCCCCAGCCCCGAAACAACCAACAAAATCATTTTGAATTCAAGTATCAAGCACGAGGACCGAATCATTTCAGAAATGGAAGGAACGAACAAATGTACCGTGTTTGGCAAAATGATGAGAACGACTAACATCATGAAGATGAGCAATATAATTTGAACAATGTTGGAGGAAAAAACATTCATGGAGGGAGAGGGCAACGATATCCAAACGAACACCGACAAAGAGACTTAGTGTGCCTTACCATTGTCCCATATAGTTAAGCTATCGTCTTAGGCCCCGCGGCCCAAGACTACGAGTTGAAGTCTAACATTGTCAACCAATTGCCAACCTTTTATGGAATGCCCAATGAAGACCCGCTTAATTTTATTCGAGAGTTTTACGCAGCGGTATCCGGAATTCCATCATTTGGATTAAACGAGAATCAGCTAAGGATGAGGTGTTTTCCGAGTAGCTTGAAGGATAAGGCCAAATAGTGGCTTTTGTCATTGCAACCCA
Source organism: Phtheirospermum japonicum (assembly GCA_014905375.1). Classification (NCBI taxonomy): domain Eukaryota; kingdom Viridiplantae; phylum Streptophyta; class Magnoliopsida; order Lamiales; family Orobanchaceae; genus Phtheirospermum; species Phtheirospermum japonicum. The sequence goes on along the minus strand of BMAC01000615.1, from coordinate 462,299 downwards.
ATTCCCTAAATAATTGGGATATGGTGTTTAAGAAGTTCGTGGGCAGATTTTATTCGGCTCAAACAACGGCCAAATTAAGGAGAGAAATATCAAATTTCAAGCACATGGATGGCGAGTCATTCCATGAAGCGTGGGAACGATACAAAGGACTTCTACAAGCATGCCCACATCACAACAGTAGTCCCGAAATGGTCAACAACTATTTCCATGAAGGATTGTTGCCAAACTTTAAGCAACAAGTTGAGAACAAGGCCGCGACTTTGGGGACTTAACTGCAATGGAGGCATGGGATTTGTTCAAATTATTGGGGGAGAAATAAAGGCAAATGAGTTCCAGACCAAGGAAAATTAGAGTGAACGAAGTATCGGCATCAAAAGGGGAGAGTGGCAAACTTGAGGAGCTAACAAAACAAGTTGCGTTCTTGGCTGGAATGATGACGCGCGAGAAGGAAATGATGCACCCGTCACATGAAACGTGTGGATTTTTTGGAGCATTTGGACATGGAGACAAGGACTAAGAGGTGAACGCCGTGATGTAACATTTGACGAAGACAAGGACGAAGAGGTGAACGTCGTGCAAGAATTCCAATCTAACAACAAATTTGGTCAAGAGTTCACCAAAACTTACAACTCGTACAATATGACTATCCGAGACCATCTGAACCTCAAGTACGGACCGGGAAGTCCCAATTACCTACCACCGCCCAAACAAATGGGTCCTCGATATTTGGCACCACCACCACCAAACAAAAGTCAAGGAGGACCGAGTAATTACAACTCCTATAAGAATAAGGTCCAAGATAGTTATCAACAATGTTTTCCGCAGAGGCAAGGTCAACCACAACAAAAAAAATATCAAACTCCGCCATAACAACAACAAGCCCCAACACCCCAAGATTCCGACGAAGAGTTGACTTTGGAGGTAAATGCAAGAGATGGAAACGCTACGTAATCGAGAAGAGACCCTTCGAACCATCGAGGAGAATAATCAAACAAAGAAACAAATGGATAAGTTGGAGATGATGATAGGGAAACTTTCTGCGTCCATGGCAAAACCCGGAGCCGACCCCACAAAGCTCCCAAGTCAACCCGAGCAGTCAATGGCCATACATGTACTACGGGGAGGCAAGAAAGTCGATAACGGAATCGGAGTGACGAAAGGGGAGGATCATGATGAAGAATGTATTTTGAAGGAAAAATCAGCCAAGAAATCCGATCGGGTAGGTACAGAAAGTTTTGTCCGACCGGACGGAGCAAAATTCTGAACAGACTGGAGGATAGAAAGTTTTGTCCGATCGGACGGAGCAAAATTCCGATCGGACCGGAGGATAGGAAGTTTTATCCGATCGAGTTGTACAAAACCCCGATCGGACTGGAGGACATAAAGTTTTGTCCGATCGGACTGGAGAGGATATCCGGTCGGATGAAACCCATACGTAGGAGAATTTGAGCACTCTTAAATAGCAACGAGTCATACGAGACTCTGTACCATTTCCAAACAGACTCAAGCCAGCGAAAGAGAGAAAGAAATTCATGGAAATCTACAACATGTTGAAGAACGTGAATGTAAACTTATCACTATTTGATGTGATCAAGGCAACGCCGGGATACATGAATTTTTAAAAGAACTAGCATCAAAGGAGAGGAAGCTAGAGGCAAACGAGTGAATGGTGTTGTCAAAAGAAGTGAGTGAAATTTGGCATCAACCACTACCACCAAAAGTGGGCGACCAAGAGAGTTGCTGCATCACGATAACTCTTGGGGATGGACAAAAAGCTAGAGGAATGCTCGATTTAGGGGCAGGGATCAACTTTATGCCCTACGCCCTTTACAAAGAGTTCAACCTTGGGGAGATGGAACCAACAAGCTTGAGACTTCAGTTAGGTGGCCGATTAGTACGATATCCTCTAGGAGTAACCGAAGACGTTTTGGTAGAAGTCGGTTCCTTAGTAGTCCCCGTGGACTTTGTGATATTATATGTCGGGGAAATTGAAAAATCGAGCAAGGATCACACAATTCTTCTGGGTAGGCCTTTCATGGAAACATCACACACCTTAATCAACATGGGCCAAGGAAAACTGACACTTTCAGTGTTTGATGAATCGGTCACGCTTTCACTTAAAGACATTCAAAGCGTTCCTTCACATTCAATGGAACCTGATTGTTCTTATCTCGATTCAGTAGATCAATGCATGAAAGAATTGTTCGGCATTACACCTTTCGAGGAATGGAATGTCGAGGACGACGATTTTAATACGGAGGGGGTGGTCGACCTATTTAAGATTGACGAGGAGCACGCAAGTGAAATGTCTATTCAACCCATGTTAGAACCTAAAATGGAGTTGAAACCACTTCCGAGCCACCTCAAGTATGTTTTTCTCGAATCCAACGACAGAGAACCCGTGATCATGTTCGCGGAACTAGCCAAGCATGAAGAAAAGGAATTGATCGAGGTACTTAAAAAGTACAAACAAGTAATTGGTTAGAGCATCGAAGACATTAGAGGGATAAGTCCGGTGACGTGCATGCATCGGATTGAATTAGAAGAAGGAGCCAAACCAATAAGGGGCAGACAAAGGCGCTTGAACCCGACACTTCAGAAGGTAGCCAAAAAATAAATTTTCAAACTCATTGAAGAAGGAATTATCTACCCCGTATCTGATAGTGACTGGGTCAGCCCAGTGCACGTCGTCCCGAAGAAAGGAGACATCACGATTGTGTAAAATGAGAAGGGAGAGATTGTTCCAATGCGCTTAACAACCGGGTGGCGCATGTGCATTGATTACCGAAAACTAAATGCAGCAACACGAAAAGATCACTTCCCACTTCCATTCATGGACCAAATTCTCGATAAACTGGAAGGGCACGGAAACTATTGCTTTTTGGATGGCCTTTTAGGCTATTATCAAATAGCGATAGCTCCGGAAGATCATAAGAAGACCACATTTACATGTCCGTTCGGCACGTATGCGTTACCAGAGGATGACATTCGGATTATGCAACGCACCAGCAATATTCTAGAGATGCATGCTCTCCATCTTCACCGAGTTCATTGACGACTTCCTCGAAGTCTTCATGGACGATTTTTCGGTATATGGCTCATCTTTCTCTCATTGTTTAAATAATTTATCTAAAGTGATTGAACGATGTGTAGAGTCTTATTTGACATTGAGTTGGGAGAAATCGAACTTTATGGTAAAAAGTGGGATCGTGCTTGGGCATGTTGTGTCAAGCAAGGGGTTAGAAGTCGATAAAATCCGAGATTGATGTTATTGAAACCCTCCCACCACCTAAAGATGTTAAGGGAATTAGAAGTTTTCTAGGGCACGCGGGATTTTATCGGCGTTTCATAAAAGATTTTTCTAAAATTTGCCGCCCGTTGTGTAAATTATTGAATAAAGATGTGCCTTTTGAGTTTGATGATAAATGTCTTGATGCTTTTAACGTATTAAAAAGAAAAACTCACACAGGCACCGATTGTTGTTGCACCCGATTGGTCACTACCATTTGAGATTATGTGTGACGCGTCTAATGACGCGATAGGGGCTGTTTTGGGGCAACGGGTTGATAAATTGCTAAGAGTAATCTATTATGCTAGTCTCGGGCTGAATAGTGCACAACGTAACTGTACCACCACTGAACGTGAATTATTTGTTGTAGTACTCTCATTAGATATTTTGTTTTTATATTGTTGGGTCCAAAGTAATTGTGCACACCGATCATGCGGCTTTCCGCCACTTATTTGTAAAAATCTAAAGTAAACCAAGGTTGGTTCGTTGTGTTGTCCTTTTTGCAAGAGTTCGACGTTGAAATCAGGGATAGAAAACGATGTGAAAATGTGTTTGTCGATCATTTGTCTCGCTTGTGAATAGATAGGGAGTCTAGCAAACTTGATTTTGTTGATGATATTTTTCCTTATGAGGATGCTAACATTATTGAAAACATTGACGAGCCTTGGTATGCTAATTTTGTTAATTATCTTGCATGCAATATTATCCTTCACCACCTTTCTGCCAAAGAAAGGAAGAGAATTTTGTCTAAATGCAGCAGTTTCTTTTGGGACGATCCATACCAGTATAAACGTTGCAAGGATGGACTTTATCGAAGGTGTGTACAGGACAAAGAAAAGATTGATGTGTTGAGATTTTGTCATGATGAAGGAGGACATTTCGGAAGCCAAAAGACAGCATTCAAAGTCCTCCAATCCGGATTATATTGTCCCTCACTATTCGCCGACGCACACCACTACTGCAAGACATGCGATAATTGTCAAAGATCGGGCTCAATAGGGAAGAAGAACGAGATGTCATTTGTCCCTAATCAAGTTATTGAAATACTTGATGTATGCGGCATCGATTTTATGGGACCATTTCCGAGAAGTGGAGAATATGAGTACATTCTTGTTGGAGTTGATTATGTTTCGAAATGGGTGGAAGCAATCCCAACCCGAAAGGCTAATCCTGAGATCGTTCTCAAGTTCTTACATGAGAACATTTTCAGCCATTTTGGAGTGTCGAGAGCGATCATAAGTGATGGAGGGAGCCATTTTTGTAACCGTGCTTTCGATCAGTTGATGAGCAAATACGGGGTGCAAAACAAAGTAGCAACCCCCTATCATCCACAAACGTCGGGACAAGTGGAAACAAGAAATCGACAAATTAAGGGCATTCTGGAGAAAACAGTGAAGCCAAACCGTAAAGATTGGGGGATGAAACTGGTCGATGCGTTATGGGCATATCGAACGGCTCACAAAATGGTTTTGGGCATGACTCTTTTCGATTGGTGTATGGAAAGGCTTGTCATCTTCCGGTTGAGTTAGCAAACAAGGCGAAATGGGCAATACGAAAACTAAACATGGATGTGAACAAGGCTGGTGAAATTTGGAAGTTGGAATTGAGCGAGTTGTAGGAAATAAGAAATGACTCTTATGTGATGGCATGGGCAAGCAAGCAAAAGATCAAAGATATGCACGACAAAAATCTTGTTCCAAAGGAATTGGAGGTAGAGCAACTAGCCTTACTGTTTAACTCACGTTTTAAACTTTTTCTGAGAAAACTCAAGTCGAAATGGAGTGGGCCATATTTGATTACTAATATCAACAAATTTGGGGCAATCACTTTGTACAACAAGAAAAGTGATTCCACATTCCAAGTCAATGGGCATCGAGTTAAGTTATACCATGGGGGACCCATCCTCAAGACTGATCGTGAAGTCATGCTACTGAACGATCCACCTCAAGGTTCTTGAATTAATGCAAGGTAACGTCTAGCAAAGGACGTTAAAAGTTGCACTTCTTGGGAGGTAACCCAAGTGTTCTTATTTTATTTTCATTTTGTACATATTTTTCATGATGAAAGTTTAGAGTATGGATAGGTGTGTTTATAGTGTGTTGAGTTGTGCAGCAAGCTTTGGAATTAGGCTTTCCCAGATCATCCGACCGGATGAGTGATAATGTCCGGTCGAACAAAACCTACTGGACTGCCATCCGACCGGATGAGAGGATAGACCGATCAGACCAAACCTTCTGGAGAATCATCCGACCAGATCGGTGCAGGGGTCCGGACGGACAAAAACTTCTGTCACACTATTCGATCGGATAGTGGGCGTCATATGACTGGATGAAGCTGCAAACTTACCGTCGCGGATTCCCATCCTTCCCCTCCGGACGGCATGACACTTAGGAGAGCCCGAGTCCCAGTATTGTATCACTTTCTATCCCAACCTCCATTTTTCAATTTTATTTTGATTTTGTTTGATTTTTATGGTTATATGTGTTGAGTGTATGTATAACCATTCGACTAACTATTCGCATGATAATTGAATCGACGTTTTCCTTTTTCCTTGTGTTGATTTGTATGATAGCAATGCATACATTGCTTACTTTTGTGTGTAGGGGATAGTCGTATATTATGCTTGCGTAGTCGTTCCAGTCGAATTGTCATGTTTGAGTCTTTCTTTGTGACGACGTATGAATCAACCAATTGTTTATGTCGACGTATGTTGAAATCATCCCCATGCTTATTTGTGTTTGTACTGGCTTGCGTGTCGAAATCATGTATTGCATGATCTATCGTTGGAGTCTTCTGAGCTTGTTTAGTGCATAATTTTTCAAAACACTTATATAATTATTTAAAACAACACTTGGTCGTTAGCAATTTTGTGAAGCTTTTAAAACTTGATCACCTTGCTTTCAAAGTTTGAGTAAAACCCTAGTAAGAAGCTTTGTGTGTTTATCAACATTTCATGCTGTGATTAGATAAGTGTTTTGAGAAGTCTCTAAAGTTGCATGTGTATATTTGGTTTTGGAAATAACGATAGGCACATATAAAACTCAATTCCGGCTATATTCAGAAATAAAAACCACTATGCATTCCTAATAAGCCCCTTTGAGCCTTTATTCCGTCTCTTTGTTAGCCATGAGCGTCATTATAGCTCTTATTTTATTTAAGTTTGTGAAATAAGAGTTTATTTATTATTGGTCTATTGAGATTGACGATTGCAGGGTGGGAATTAGTGGAGTTTATAATTATAAAAAAAGAAAAAAAAGAAGAGGAAATTAAGGGTGCTTAAGCTCTTTAAGAGCATCTAAATATTAAGAATAAAGCCTATGTATAAAGGCAAGTATTCGGGTTTTGGCTGAGAAATAGTCTTAGTTATAAAAGGCTAAAAATAATGGTACATGGTTATTTTGGGAGGATTGAGGAGCAAAACTATGCTCTATGCTTAAAAATGTTTGATTGAGTGAGTTATTGATTGTGTCTGTTCGCGAAATTAGCCACACATCTTTATATATGACATACCTTACCAAAGAGCCTACATTACAACCCTAGAAAGTCCTAATCCGATTCTTGATTAAATATGCACACATATATGCGATGTACGAGTCTTTGATTTTCACGAGTCGTTGAATGCATGTTTATGTTGATTCGAGTGTATACACTTACCTTTTGAAAAATACGAGCGAATGAGTGCACCATAATATATTTCCCTTTTGTGAGGACGCATTCTTTTGATTTCAAGATGAAAAGGTAACACGAGTTTAGCTTAAGAGTTTTCGATAAAAGTGTTTATATTTGCAAAACTAAGTTATATGCACGACATGACTCTTTGATCTAACTACCTTCATTCTTTCTTGATTTTGATTCTTTCGTTTGTTCGAGAACAAACAAACCAATAAAGCACTGGGTGGTTGATTCGTACATTTTTGTTAGGCTTTTGCACATATTTTGAGTCATGTTTGAGTCTTTTTACCGTCTTTTTAGGTTTAAAATAAGCTATTTTGAATGATTTTGCATTCTTTGGCCTTTTGCTTAACTTTTCGACTTTTCATTCAATAATTGGTCATTTTGAACCATTTTTCTTGTTTTACTCTTACAGCTGAGTCACTTGACAAAACCGGGAAATAAAGACAAAGGATTCTGCGCACAAAACAACCAAAAGAACACTTGTCCGATCGGATGAGTTCACAAACCGAACGGATTGACCTTCAAAACACGCACCGATCGGATAAGTGCTACGTCTGACCGGACCAGAGGACAGAAACTTTCATCCGATCGGACTCATGAACCATCCGATCGGACTTATACGTTACAAATGCAGATTTTTAGGATTCTTCAGTTACGAAATGGATTTTGAGCCTTTAAAACTCAGAAATTCTCAAATTCATCCCTAGAATGGATCATATACATTAGAAGAGAGAATTAAAAACTTTCTCAACCTTTAACTTATAGCCCTTACGGCAAATTCATTTAGAAGTTTAATTGGTTCGTGATAACTGCTGGAGACGGAGGTTCGTGACAAGCTTTCTGGATTAAGCGAGGTTCATTTCATTTCCCGGAATAGCTGGATTTGTCAAGGATTCATCGTAGTATCGTGATTGAGTTTTCTCACGATTTAGTAAACTCTAAACTTTTATCTCGTTAATTAGTTTGGTGATTCATGTTAGATAGTGATCTTGTGATATCATGTTTGGATATTTCTAGTGAATCGTTTATGGTTAAGTTTTTGTGAACGATTTGGTCACGGATTGTTTTATGATAATTTAGTTGATTCGTATCATTCCGATTTTGATAATTGGTGTAGTTTATTTTAATTAGAATTATGTTCGGATAATGTTTTTTGAATGCACATCTATTGTTCGATGAATTATTTGAATGAGATTTGGTGGAACAGTCTTTAGCAAGTAATAATAGTTGTAGTTGAGTTCGTGAATCGGTTAAACTACTCTTGCGAAAATATTGACGCCCTCAAAGCAAGATAGGTTCATCGAGTTTTCTTAAATTAAGTTCATCAAGAATTTTGGAACAAAACCCCCCTTTGATCTTGTGTTTAGCAATAGAACTAGTGTTATATTAATAATAAGCATCGTTGACTCCATATTCCCACTCATCGAGAGAATCGACCCGGTTTAACTTGCCAATACGAGTGACCCTGTTCTCTTGCGGGCGAACTAACTTGTTTTCAAACGTAGACACGCATGGTTTAACTTGGATTTTACTTTTGAAACACAAAAGTTCGGATCATCTGTGAACCTTGTCAGAAAGTCAAACAAAAGAGAGATCCCCATAAAGAAATTCATAAAGTTACCACCAATCAAGTACTTGAGTTGACACACACGGATTTGATGGGACCAGTTCAGGTTGAAAGCTACAACGGTAAGAATTATATTCTTGTGATAGTTCATGATTTCTCTAGATACACATGGATATATTTTATTAGAGAAAAGTTTGAATCACTTGAATCATTTAAAACAATGTGCATAAAAGTTGAAAATGAGAATAATTGAAAAATTGGTAGAATTAGGAGTGATCATAGAAGAAAATCTGAAAATGCTCTATTTGGTGAATTTTTTTTATTCTCATGAGTTTTCTGCAGGAAATAGCTGGAGTAATGCTTATATCACAGAGCATGTCTCCAAGATGGTGGGTTGTGGATGTAAATACAGCATGTTATCTCATCAACCGAGTACACCTTCACAAAGGTTTCGGTATTACACATCTTCATGTGTTTGGATGTAAGTGCTACATTTACAATGATAAGGATCAACTTGGTCAGTTTGATTCAAAAAGTGATGTAGATCAATTCCCAAGCTATTCAGAGAATAGCCATTCATACAGAGTCTACAATCTGAGAACTGAAGTTGTTATGGAATCAGTCAATGTTTTTATTGACGATGACACTAACCCTATAGATACATGAACCTATTGTCCCATTATCACCTAATAATCTAACAACTTCACAGGAATAAGTACAACATACTACTGACACTGTGGTTAAGGTTAATATAGAAGAGTCTGGTCAAGTGTTTGTAGGTACAGGTGATGCTAATTCTGATATTGCTACATCTGCCAAGAATGATCCTGAATTAAGGCGTGACCCACCTACTAAGATTTAAAAGGATCATGCTAAAGACCTTATTATTGGTAATACGAATAGTATGGAGTTAAGGAATGTTAGTAAAGACTACAAAGATGATCATCCATTCTTATGTTGCTTGTTACAATTCTTTTATTAAACTTAAAAACGTAAAAGAAGCACTTAAAGATGAAAACTGGATTCAAGCAATGCAAGAAGAACTAGAATAGTTCACTGGGAATGATGTGTGGGAACTTGTCTCCAGTACTGAAGTTGTTAGAGTAATAGATACCAATTGGATCTTTAAAAACAAAATGGATGAGTGTGGTAAAATCACTATAAATAGGGATGGTCATACTCAACAGGAAGGTATTGGCTTTGATGAAACTTTTGCTCATATTGCTTGTCTAGAGCCTGTTAAAATATTTTTTATCCATTAAATGCTTGAAGCGTTTCATTGTTTATCAAATAATATTGTTAAGGCCCTAGTGAAAATGTTTCGTCTTGAAAACGCCACACATCTTAACACCCCCATTGGAAGTCATAAGAACTCTACAAGGGTGATGTAATCTTGTGTTTGGCTGCAAGTAGACATGACTTATGTTACAGTGTAGGTGTGTGTGCAAGATACCATTCTGATCCTAAGGAATTCCATTTGAAATCGATAAAGCACATCATTAGATATGTTGGTGGGACATCAAATATTGGAATATCTTACTCGTACAATACAAGTGATAGCATTGTAAGTTTTTGTGATGTAGATTAGGCCGGAACATTGATGATCGAAAAAGTACCTCTGGAGGATGTTTCTACATCAACACTAACTTAGTTTCTTGGTTTAGTAAGAAACAAAACTACGTATCTCATTCGAATTCCGAAGTTGAGTATATTGCCACCGGAAGCTATTGTTCCCAACTTGTGTGGATGAAGCAGATGATACTAGAATATGCAATTGAGTTAAATTCAGTTCAACTCTTTTGTGTTACTAGTGCCATAAACATATATTGTAATCTCGTCTAACATTCTCGTACTAAGCATATAGACATCAGACATCATTTTATTAGAAACTTACTTGAAGATGGGATAATCACTCTAGATCATGTTCCTACACTTAACCAGATTGTAGATATTTTTACAAAGGGATGAGCACTTCACCGCCAATGCGGACAATTCCTCCATTCACTGTTATTCCTCTAAACTCCATTGAAATCCTTGTACTGTTTCCAGAAAGCGTCATAGTCTCTTATAGAGTGCAACTTGAAGAGATCTACAACTTTCCACCACCAGCACATGTGAGCACATCTCCACCGGCTGATGCTCCGGATTTGATGGCTATTGATTTTCATTCTCCTCATGGGGAGAAATATAGGTTCCCTATTCCCCTAGTTCCATCCAAACTCCTAATTCAGTGAGTTCTCTTAACTCTGTCAACTCTCATGCTTCAAAATCTTCAGTTGCAAAAAATTCTTCTTGGTCAGTGGTTGTGCCTGTTGTAGTCGTTACTTCAATCAGATGCTTCTTTCAAAAATATAGAAATAAGAAGGCACCTACTACATCTGCCCCATTTCCAGTCAATCTTGTTGGTGACGCCTCTGCAGAGAATATGAAAAGCCTTTACATTTTAGGTGATGTGTACTACATTCAATTTTTACTCACCTGAGCCTGAGGACTAGTTCTAAAAGTTTCGCAAAATGGAATCTCATCCCAAATGCAACGTCAAAGTGGACACCTTTTAGGAGGTAGATCTTTTTGCCTTAATTAGAAATATGGATCTAGAGTCAAGTGTTATGGGTATTTTTGGTTTCTGTTGTTAAATAGTTTATGAATTTTATGCTGCTTTGACTCCTGGTGTTGTTGTATCTTCCAATCCTCGTTGTTTCCCTATGTTTGTTCGAAATTACATTGTTGAGTTTTCCCCTGCTGTAATGATTCTTATTTTGGTCTGATTCATGATACATCCTTGTCTCTCTGTATGCGGACTTGGATGTTGTTACATCAGTCATTACTGATGGATAACTGGTTGAGTGGGTCTCTCCAGGTCCACTAGTCAGTGCTCTTTCATTCAGAGGTAATATCCTTCATAAAATTAGCATGTAGAACTAGACCCCATCACTCACCAAGTTCGGATTACTAAGACTCGATCCAAAGTCTTATTCTGGATTCTGAAAGGTCAACCCTTTGCCCTAGGGAAATTGATTTTGACCATGTTTTCTCTAATATCCATAACCCATGTCCCCATTTTAAGTTTCCCTTTCCTTGCCTTATTTGTTCTATCTTAAGTTCTGTTGGAGTTAAGTTGGACCCCCGCAAGGGGTGATGTGCTTGAACTCGAGCTTCCCCCTCTAACTGTCATCCCTAAGTCTGTCAATGCACACCTTCCTGGATGAAACGTTTAATTAATGAAACCCTCAAGTGTTACTACATCGATGTCTAAGTTTATTAACTAGGAAATTTCTTTTTTGCCTAACTATGAGCGGTGTGCGCATCAGCATGTAGTCTATCTCAAGAATGACCATCAGGCTCTTAGACCCAAGCGACGCGACTCTTCGGAATCTCGGTGGTAAAAGGAGGAGAAAAGAAAAGGAAGAGGCGAGGGCACATGAGGAAACAGTAAAGTGAAGAAGACTGCTAGAGTGGATGATATGGATGAGTGTGTGGATGGTGCAAAGGAGCTATCAAAGGAGGATGAAGCTACGATGGACGCTTCAAACTAATTGACTACTGTTGGTTGAATATATGATCCTATTTTTTAAGTGATGTCTTAATGAGGATTTGCTGTAATTTTTTGTTGGCTTATGATGGTACTTATTACCCTGAATATTTTTCAAAACTTGTTTGTAATTTTAAAAAAAGGTGGATGTGGGCTATGTGACCTTAGTGGTCTGAAACATTTTGAAAACCAAGTACGGTGTTGAACTGTAAAAAGTTTCATCTTTTGATGTTTGGCTGTTGAAATCTAACTTTTACTGCAAGAGTCTTCTTATTCAAGATTATAGTCTGGTTGTATACATGTGTTTTGGATTTGAATTTGACTTGGTTGCATGCTTCAAGAAATAAGACTTTTTCAAACAAAATGCCAAAGGGGGAGATTGTAAGAAAACAAGGGTTGCACCATTCAAATCATTTCTTAGTAGCTACGTCAAATTCCTAAGTATCAATTACTTAGCTAGTTAAAACACATATTCATGGAAGTTTCAGCATTCAAAAGTTCTTTTAGCATAATTTAACTAAGTAAAAGAAGTAATTTGTGATTTGTTCTCTGTATTGCAAATGTAGCTAAACACGTCAAACTAGAATGAAGGTTTCAGGATAATAGAAGATTCGGGATTCAATAAAGTATTAGTAAGTGTCAAGATCTCTTCTGGATTCGAAAAGACCATCGGTAAGGAAAGTTTGGATATGAAGTGAAAGAGTCAATGAAGAATCAAAGAATTCATATTATGCACAAGAAAGGATCGAGTAAAGAAATAAATGGAATTGGCCTACGATTCTGATTTTTGAAGGCGCTTGATATCAAAGAGATCACGTAGCCTGGCCGAATTAAGCCCTTCTGGGAAATGCTCTGAAACAAAGAAGCTCCGGATAGCCTCACAAACATCAAACCCCATAATCGCCCGACGATGAACATAAAACCCCCCACTGAAGCCATCGGATCCCAAGGCGCTATTGGAACTCAAAAGTTTTACTGCCTCAAAATATCTAAATTTGTCGGCAACCTACAAAGTATATCATTATCCTCCATCGTCACCACATTATCCATCACATGATCAACAATTTCCAAATCAACCATGAAGAAATTCGCTATGCTTAAGGAACCCGGCGAAAACTCCCATGTTCTTATTTTCCTAACCACATCCATATCATGATCATCTTTAAATATCAACGTATAGTAACCTCTTCACAGTGAAATGATACGGAAGTGTGATTTCAAATTCCAACACAATTGTAGTTTATCAAACAACAAGCGTATCGGTAGCGATTTATCTCCTTTAGTATAAATTGTACGGTCAATGAGGGCATGATCAAACACCTTCCGTCTAGCTGCGTAGAATTCGTCGGATCACTTGAGGGACAAGACATCCTCATTTCGAACTGGGATAAGGGGCTAGCCACGACTTTTTGAGTGTGTGGAGGGATCTCCGACAAGGTGTTGTTGTAGGACCGAGTAACTTTTTTAAAAAGTAGTCTCTTTGGCATCAACGGAACTGTTGATTTTGGGTGCCTCGTCAATAATCGCCATGAAGCTATCAAAAACAGCCCCGCTCTTAGGGGGTTCTTGCGGGAGCAGCTCCTCAACCCTCGGATTGGTTGAGGAGTCATAATTGTGTTGATGGGCCGAGGAAGGCGGAGGCGGTGGTGGATGGGCTGCGGATGATGTAGGCGGTGGTGGATAGGCCTCGAGATTGTTCGAGCTTGGGCGACTGAAAATCAGCAATTTCCGCGAACAAAGTTTCATCAAACACAACAAGGGTGGAGGTTTGTAAGCACTGTGAGGACTAGTGGGGGCCTCGCCTGCCATATAGTCGGAGGGCGGCGATATAAAGTGGTGGTGGACAAATTTTAGTGGCAGAATTTGGCCATGGAAGGTGGCTGCAGAAGTAGCATGTAACTGGACATGAATCTTGACTTGTTCTTAGGACAAATTCTATTTTTTTAGTGGTTGAATGTGGCCGTATAAGGTGGATGTGAATCTTTAATCAAGAATTCACATATCTAACAAAGACAACATATACATATTCGTCTTGTACGTACAACCCATCAACAAAACTTTTGGAAATGCACACAATAATTTGACAATAGTAAGGTGAGCAAAGAAGATATCCCTCACCATGTCAGTTTTCTCACATTGCCTATATAAGCGTGTTCTACTACTTAACCTATGAGTAATTGCATTTGAGATTCGTCATCTTTCAGTTATTTCGTGGCTCATCTTAAAATTATACAAGCCTTCATTGTTGACTTGTCATCTTTAAATGTCTTCTTCAACATGTGTAAAATGTCCTTCGGTCGATTATTATTTCACATACGTAACACAAACGCTTCGCTGGCTTTTTTGAATCGACCGGCATATGTTTGGCCAGTCAAATCATGTGCAATCGAATGATTATGCACACCACATTAAATATTTAATTCTCATTCATCTTTAGATATTTGTTTACCTCTTAAAACAAATGGACACATTCATTTTCTTGTTCTGATATTACTCTTTTTTTTCCTCACTTTTTCATCTCAAACTTTATCCTCTACCTCCACATTGTCACTTCTCCCAAGCAACCATTTAGGTTTGGTTGCACAATATGCCCCACTACATTCACAAAACAACATTACCTGAGGCTTGCATTAAACACCACCAGTGTCCGAACGTTTCACCACAATCATCATACTAAGCTGGTTTGCAACCTCGCGTACCTAACTTATCAAATGCTCACGGGTCTCAAAATATTAGTGTGTTGTGAATCATTTATATAATCCATAGCTTACCCATTTCTCAATGGACTAATGATACTAGACTCCGTAAAACATGTGTTCAAATTCTGTTATAAATAAGAAAAAAAAAGATATCGATACATGGGTTTTTATGTATCAAAATTATGAATAAAATTCAGCCAAATGTTGTTCACATATTTACCTAATTTTCTACAAAATCACATCAAGATTCTATGATTAGTGTCGAAATATTGAAGTAATGTTAGCCAAAACCTACTAAAAGTATTACACGGCCTTTTTTGGCCGAAATGTTTCATTTTTAGCTTCTATTTGCCAAAATATGATATATATATTTCGGCTACTTTTTACCGAAATATATACAAGTCAGTTGTATTGAAGTTTGGTCATAATTTCGATTGTTTAGTGCCGAATCGAGCGCGAAAAGATTTTGCAAGTTTCGAACTTAATCTAACAATAGGTTAATCTAACAATAGGGATGCTAAATGCGAAAAATAATAGGACAAAAAAGGAGGAAAAATACTTACATTGGTTCTTCTCATGCATTCATCATGCGTTATAAATTATTTTTTGTTGTTGAAAAATGAGGGTTTAGACAGTGGAGAAGAAATGAAGTTGAAGAAAATATTTGAAGGTTGAATGTATTAAATTATATGTTAATTAGTGTTTAGCATTTATTATTTCTTATTGGTCATTTAGCAATTGAGATAAATAAAGATGAGTTAAAATTAAGGGTATATATGATATTTCATTGAGTGGTACTTATAAATAAAATTCATACAGGTACAACTAGCAAAACCAAGGTGCAGATAAAATTAACCCCCAATAAATAGAGTATTGACCCCACTGGAAAAAAAAGTTAAAGAAGTTGATTTATCCATCTATTTGACCCCACTTTACAAATTTTCTAAATACACCACTTGTGATTCATGCGTTTAGAACTTTAGATATTCATGTGTGATTATGGCTTTTCAGGAAACACGTGTTAAGAGGTCAATTTATCCATCACTTGAACTCGATTTACAAATTCCATATAAATTTTCTAGATACACCGTAGGCGATGCATGTGTTTAGATATTCATGTTTATGATGACAAATTCCACTTTACAAATTTTCTAGATACACCACCGGTGATGCATGTGTTTAGATATTCATGTTTATGATGATGGCTGTTCAAGAAGCACGTGTTAAGAGGTCAATTTATCCATCTCTTTGACCCCATTATACAAATTTTCTAGATACACCACCGATGATGCATGTGTTTAGATATTAATGTGGTGATGGCTGTTCAAGAAGATGTGTTACGTGGCAAAACAGTGGTTGTGGCTCAATTGTGGCAGTGGCAATGGCGATCCGCAGTTTGGGTGGCTATGGTAGTGCCCCATATTGGTAAACAAAGAAGACAAGAGTTAGGGTTTAAGATTGATGGCGCAAACTAGGAATATATATGTTTAGTAAAAACAGAAAATAAAAAATATATATATTTAATGGTTGGGTAAATTAAGAAAATTGTGGGGCTGTAAATGTTAGTAAGATTCGTACCTTATAGAGCTTATATATTTATAAACAATCCAAGAATGTTGCCCATAAATATTGAAAAAAGATGGCGTCAAATTCTTACACCTTCCACACAGCAAGAATCTGAACGATCAAACACAGTTTGTATTTCAACTGCAAAATAACCTTGGGAGACACGCAGAAGAGAGAGAGGAGAGAGCTTGAATACAAGTTAGTTATGTACATGTTTTCTCACATAAAGAAAGTTGTTAGTTAAAAAAAAAAGACAAGATGGGCTGGATTCCACCATGATAAATTGAAATCTTGCTGAGTCCTGTTTCTTACCAATTGAAGTTTAAAAGTGTCGATTCATTGATTCCACCAAGAACCACGCATTGATTAACCTGCAACTCTGACACATTTGAGCGTCCGGAACCTGTAGTGATCCTACTTCGTGATCCTACTTCAGGACTTTGCCAAGGAATAAGAATATCAACATCAATGTTGAGAACTCAAGTATGAACCTAGGTTCAGCTGCACGTTCAACCCCAATATTGCCACCTGTAAGTTCAACCAGTAGATAGCCGCTTGTAAAGCCTGCTAAAAACATTACCAGATTTTCCACCATATTAAGAAGTGGTGACTAGGTATCCATGCAACCACCCAAGATATTTCAGATAAATTTGAGCAAAGTTTCAATTGAGTCAATCCTATTAGAATGCAAATCAGATTGCACATATAGGGACCTTTTAGGGGAGTGTTCTATTAACGAGTACCAGTAAGCTGTGCAAATACCAGTTGGTACCGTTGAACTACATATTCTGCATGGGAATTAACAGAAATCTATGCCACAAAAGTGCTCCTTCAGCATTTATTTGCCGGGGTTACGGGAGCAAGGTGCAGGGTAGTGCTTTCATGTCTCTCAGTCGAGCAGGAATTTACAAAAGAGAGAATACAAAATATGATGTCAGCAAACAATGCAGTACTTCTTCAAAAATGCACGTTTACCTGCGTGTTCTTCACATCTCAGCGGATGTTAATGTAAGCTTAAATTTTACAATGTTCAACATAAGATTTTTAAATAGGTAATTACAAGAACTACACGTGAAGTTTGCCCCGACTACAAAAGAAAATTGCAGCTAACTTTGAAAAATACGAAACTACTCTTGAAGCTGACATTTGTCTTACATTTCACATTTGTGTAGTGTAAATATAATATGTGCATGTGTGTGTGTGGATTTATATATAATAGGAGCTAGAAAAGGTTGGAGTTGTTAAAATTTTGACTTTATTAGAGAAATGAGTATTTTCCTCTACATGGTATTTGATGGGCCTTTTTTTTTTTTTTCCACTGTTTACTAGATGTACAAAAATGACTTACTGTTTCTAGTTGTTTCATACAACAAAAAGAAAAAAAAAAACAGACAAACAAACTATCTTCGAATAGAAAGGGGAAAAAATCATGACTTCAAAATGTTTTCTGATGACCATGAACCAACCTTATGAATGTATCACCACAACAATCCACATACTGTCAACAAAAGTAAGAGGACATGAAAACTATAAATATCCTAAGATCTTAAAACTATGAATAATAAACCACGAGCTGTTTTATCAGTATTACTCGGAAAACCCTTATATCATCACAATGACCATCCTTGAGAGTCAGAAGTTAATCACAATATTAGTAATGATCATCTTTGAGAGTCAGAATTAGGGTAAATTAAAAGCACCATCCCTGAGGTTGTCTAATTATAAAAACATTCATTTGCCTTTCAATATTATAAGTA
Organism: Phtheirospermum japonicum; assembly: GCA_014905375.1. Lineage (NCBI taxonomy): Eukaryota > Viridiplantae > Streptophyta > Magnoliopsida > Lamiales > Orobanchaceae > Phtheirospermum > Phtheirospermum japonicum. The sequence continues at coordinate 444,214 of BMAC01000615.1, read as the reverse complement.
CCTCCTTGAAGTGTTACAAATACCCCATCGAACATTATTCTCTCTATTTTAACAAATACTCCCCTTACTAGGAGGGATTTGTTAAAGAGAAACACGTGTAGAATGTCAAGGTGTATATGTAATTTTGAAAGATAATTGGATTTTCTTTTTAAATTAGATTAATATCAGTGGTAGATTTAGAACTTATAGCTAAAGTTAATTAGATAAAGACTGGATCTCTTTCACCATAAACTTATAGTGGATTTGAAACGTAATCCTAACATCAACAAATAGAGAAGAGACTAAACACCAAAAACCACAACCCATAAATTTATGTATTTATGCTCCATGTCATGTTTGAATAAGTTGCATCGTACATGCAGTCTGAAAACTCAAATACCTATTTCACACCAGTATTGTACATTAGCATTGTGTTCCAAGTATCTACTGATTCTAATGTCTAACTATGAGCGCATCAGGTCATGTGGAGAATTATTAACTCCTAAATGCAATGGCATTGGTGCCCTAAGGCATAACAACTAAAGGCTGGAGGGAGGAAAGGGTGGTTTTACTACCATATAAAATGCAAATATGGACTCACCAGCTGCCTTCAGCAGATGTGTAATTTTCATCAACCATAGCCTCCTCAAACTCCTCCAGTATAGCACGTTGTCTTACAGTAACGGTTCTGAGAAAAAAAATTATAACACGAATAAGGTAAGTACTCTACATTTATTTTGCGGCGAAAACTGGTAAACTTTCGGAAGAACTTTAGAGATATAAATAAAAGTTAAACCTATAGCATGTAAAACTAGCATTTTCTATTGGATAGCCCATCGAAACTTTGAACGGAATGTAGAAATCAAAACTAGTTAGTTGCCCATTGAAGCAATATGTAAATTCAAAAAATTATACAGAAGATGACGTCCGTAAGAAAAGAAGAATTTTAGGCACATTCATTTTGACTTAAATGTGATGATAGTGATCTCGAAAAAGGGAACCAGGCTGGTGAGTATATGTCGATCATATTTAGCTTGTCAGAAAGTTCAGGAAACGTTGTCCTCCGCATTAGTGAATACATCAAATCAACATGGTTGGATGATGATGTGAATGGAATGGCAATTTCCCGACTCATTACACAAAAGTGATAGTCAACCTCAATATGCTTAGTCCTCTCATTGAAAAAACGGATTACTTGAAATGTGAATAGCCACTTGGTTATCCAATACATAGGCACTTTAGGTGAACCCTAATTCTTAAAGTAGATTCTTCAACCACAACATCTTAGTCACAATCTTATTTTGCCACTTTACTAGATTCCCCCCTACACAAGTGGGTACACATAAGTGCAGTGCCGTGCCCACTTGTTAGTGTTTCCAACATCAATTTTCCAACAAAACGCCAATATAGCGCCTTATCCTCGAAGAATTCTTCACTATCATCCCAAATACTTGGATCGATACAAATAGGAATATCCACCGGCTTCGTTCCAAGCAATCAATCTTCTTAGAGTAAGTCAGTAGCATAATTCCATTGGCATAATGAAACTCCAGATTTGCAGTGAGCGATATCTATTCCAAAGAAATACATGGGACGTCCCATATCCTTAGTAACAAAGTGGTGAGGCAAATATATCTTAGTATAACCAATCTCACGTATACCAATGCCAGATATTAGAATGCCATAGAACTCATTCGTGTTATGTCGTACAAACATCAGATTTGCATTGCTTGAAGTCAACAGCGCCGAGGATATTAGTGAATTATCAAACCAAGCTTTGGGGCTTTGTTTATCATCATAAATAGGATTCTTAAGTTTGCGGACCATAGTAACATTTTCTTTGCGCATACCTGGAGCCTGGAGGTTGCTCTATGAAAACGGTTTTGTGCAACATAAAAGAACACATTCTTCACTCTAGTTGATATATGGGCCAAGATTGATTAACAACCAAGGAGAACAGGACTTGGATAGAATTCAGGCGGGCACTTGGAGAGAACGTCTCAAAGTAGTCAACACCATGAGATTAAGCTTTATGTCAAAGAAAAGTAACATCAGCTCGATACTTCAAAGTAAACACCCAACGATAGGCACAAATCTCCCATGCACCACAAGAGACTAAGGCGAACATTTCCTCATCCATTGCAGTTCGCTAGGCAAACACTAAGTAGTTGGAACTACTGTTGAGGAAATGAAAACAGCAAATGTGTAAAAGGCAAAAGGCAGGACCAAGATCATCAAATGGTATATGGTTAGTCTAAGGATGAATAGTGAAAGTATGAACACTTTTATGGAGAGTAGCTCAATATCAGAGGAGCGTGAGGCATCAGAAGAGGAGGCGAGGGACATGAGACGGCATATGGCTGAGGTCGCCTTGTATACACCTCCAATGGACGAGGAAGAGAGAATATCCGTAGTGGAAAATATGGATGGTGGATTGGTAAAGGAGAAGAGGCTGATATATCCGATGGCCGAACCATTTGTGGGGAACAGTGCGGCTGACTCGAGAAACATAACTTCAGGACAGAGTGTTTTGTGAGTGGATCAGGGCAACGATATCCTTTTTTATGTGCGAGAATATCCAAGTAGAACACCTTCAGTAGAGCGAGAAGACAATTTATCCAAACCAGGGTAAAATTATGAAAACAACCAAATATCCAAAGAGGCAAAGTGTTGACACAAAAATGGGATATTCATCACCTCGAAATACTTGGGGACATGCATGTGAAAAGAGGTATACAAGCTACGTTTAAATGTGACGGTGTTTGCGTTCAGCAACCCCAGTTTGTTAGGAAGTGTATGAGCAAGACATATGATGAATTATGCTGTAAGAAGCCACAACGTAGAAATAGGTTTCTGAGTAAACTCAAGTGTATTATGAGTATGAATCATGCACATATCAACAAAATATTGAGTTTTTATTTCATGATAAAATGATTTGGAGAACATTAGAAACCTGACACCTGTTTTGAGTAAACATGACCACATCATGAGGGAATAATCATCAACAAAAACTATAAAATCTTGTTTTGAGTCATGAGGTATTCAAAATCTTGGATATCGAGATTATTGTGAACAATAAGAATCCTTGTTTGTTGTAGATTTAGAATCTTTCAACTTTTACAGTAAATGTGAAATTGTATTGAATTATTTAAATGAAATGATGATGGATAAAAGAGGGGTAGGTGCGAATAGAATAGGAGTTAAATTTAAGAAGTTGTTGGTTGAGTATTGAACGGGCATTGGGATTTGAATCCCAAATCCAGTATTTTGAATACCAGTCCAGCCACTCCATAAGTTTTTGTTGTTTACTAGTTAGGTATTAGCTTGCTCATATAGGAACAAAACCCAATCAGTCTCACTCATCCTGCGGGGTTTTGGGCCCCTCGTCCAATCTAATTTTATATCTTCATGTCATTGATATCAAGTATACACTCGCTATTCAATCAAGCAGAAAAGGTATGCCGAACTTGAAACAGAAATCCTTTATACGATATCATAAAGTGTACGGTTCAACGCTTTTATTCATCTCCCCTCTATATAGCTGAAATAATTCAAAACTTCTCCGGAGAAGAGCAATTTTTAAATGTCAATGAACCTTTAGGACCTCTTTGTAAAATCATTTCAAACCTCTCAGTTAACTTTGTTCTCGACTGATAATTCTTGTTTCCTTTCCTTTAATTGAGATCTTATTCATAATTTTCATATAAAACATACAAGTCTAATACCATCCATTACACGTTTTCCAGTGGGGGTTTCAGATTTAAATATTGATCTGCCATAATTAATCTTCAAAGGTTGCGTTATGCAAATATGCTCCCACCCAGAGTTCCATTTCCATCTTTTCACTACCCAATTACTTGATCACCATTGCAGTTGAAGCCCCTTTACATTTACCAACATTAATGTCCACTCCAATTGTAACTGCTGCTGTCACCTCCACCATCCACCACACATCTCACATTAACCGAGCTCCACTGCTCTCACCAACGGAATCACATAAACCAACATCATAGCCTTCCACTCTCATCTTTCAAGAGTCTGCTATTTTAACAATTATCACCACCATTTGGTAAGGCCTAAAACTATCATCTCAACTCACATCAAATTTGGCATTGATCTCCATGAAGTGGACAATATAAACTTATAGGATTTAAAAGAATCCGAGTCCACCTTTTCCATAAAAGAGAGTTCGATGGGCTTTTTTGCTCATTTCAAATATCAAGTTACGATTGGTAATCTACATAAAGCGGTAACACAACCACTTTCACTTATGTTTTCGTGTGTTCACACTTTTATAAGCAAGAAGAGCACTAGTTTTAGCATATTCTACAGCAAAAATATTCTAAATTATGACTTCTAACACGTGGAACCACAATAAGGATTTGATGACCTTGGTCGTCTCACAATTTATAGCATGTGCCTACAGGAGGTGCTTATTAGTTCCTACCAAAAGTTTCTTTGGCAAGCACTCTTTTCTAAGTTCATTTTGGTAGGAAAAAAGCTAAATTAAAATAATATAAACCACAGCTTAACCTTTACTTACCCTATCATGGAAAACAAAATAAGAACTGAATAAGAAGAAAAAAACTTACAAAGGGAAGGTTATGCAGAAGCGCACATGTTGATCTCCATGGTCAACCAAAAAACCACTCTTTGGCAATCCTTTAGTACATGATGCCCATCAGTAAATTATTGAGAGAGAGGGGATAAGGTTGGCCAAATTAAGACAAAACTCATACCTTTGCCTCTTAGCCTAACCATTTGCCCATGTTGAACCCCCTTAGGTATCTGTTAAGAACACAGTCATACAACAAAGGGAAGGGTGAACGTCAGTTAGCAATATCATGAAATAATAGTACGCCCCAGTCTATTTTATGCAAAGTATGCTAAACAGAAAAGGTGGACTGAAAGAAATAAGTAAATAACTTCAGACACTAGCCTACGGTTTTAATTATAGACTCGTAATTTATATGATACAATTAATCGATATGCCAACATTCATGGACCCTTCAAGTTCAAATGATCGACACTCATGCAGTTAATGTAAAATCCACATATTCCCTTATGACAGAAAAGTCTTGTCAAACTTGCAAAAACATTCTAATACTTTGCAACTTCCTAATCCATTATGTTTGTCATGTAAAAGAAAAGAGGGAAAAGGAAGCAATGAGCTAAAAAAGAAGCTAAAATTAGATAAGATAAAAAGAAATGAAAAAAGTTCTCTTCTATTCTATCAATAACTAACGGGTGCGTAAACAGGATTAGTTGGATAATCATTAATAATCTGTCAATTTAGAGTAGCACTAGGCATTGTTTATTACATCTTAAAAATTGTGGTTGTCAATGAAATTTTAAAATGTGAAAATAATAGACGAATCAGCCCTTCTAATTTTGTATCCAAAAACTGGCAGTACCCCACTATTGAATATGATTGATTCAAATACCTGTAAAATTATCTTCCTATTATATCATATTGTCTGGTGGCTGACCTTTATGCATCATAAGTTAATTGGTGTTGTCTTTGCTTTCTTTTTCCGTAGTACTATTTTAAACCAATAAAATATGCATTCCGAAACATTTATTTTGTGCAGTTTCAATAATTCCAAAAAGTCTGTTTGCACAGACATGTCTATTAACATAGAAGGGAATCAATTACATCTACCTTCCTCGAGGTTTTGTGCATATTAGTAACAGAATCCCACCTTTCAGATTTACCAACACCTCCACTCAGATTCTGTTCCATTAAAAAATCCAGACATCGTGACTAATGATTTATTCACCCACCCTTAGCCAACAATAAAAAGAGTAAATCACATCCACCTCTCACATGACTGTCCGAATTGTTGACTCCTTTTTCTCCAACTTCACAAATAAGACCCACCTCCTTAAGAGTTGTCTAAATCATTGATTTCTCCAGTTTTTAAGTTAGATCTACCCCAAATTATACGGTCTTGAAACAATATCAGACCTATGGTACAGTAACTTGTTTCCTTCAAGGTTAAGTAAAAGCAAATATATAAAAGTATTTTAAAAAGTATATTAGATGAAATTCAGATAGAAATCTTGAAATGGCACACATAATAGTCTGATATCACAAAGAAAAAATAAATTCCATACTTGCAGTTGCATCTTCCCAGAGAGTGTAGGTACCTCGATGCTACCACCAAGAATGGCCTGTTATAACCCAAATCAAACAACGAAGTTTAGTTTTGCACATCCTTTTCTCACACCGACTAAAATGGATGAGAAAATTTTATCATTGCTACAATTCTATACTTAATCTTAAATAATGAGCATAAACGCAAACTCGATAATCATGGGCATAAGTACACATGATTGAGAATATGATAGGCTATTAACGACTAAACTTTAACAATCTATAAAGTGAAGAAAAAAATGATTCTTTGCAGAATTTTATACAAAGTCTAATTGTTTATCATTATTTTTTCTCCAGAAGCCTATGTTGCATAAGACTCAACAACCTTACACTCAAATTTAGTACATTAAATTACAGAAATAAAAACCTTACTAAACAACTCTCCCTCGTCTGCACTACAGGAATTGCTAATTGGAAATAAACAACAGAGATTACCACTTGGCATGTTAAAAGATCTAATATGAACAAGAAATTTAGGAAAACTACCCATTACATTCTTAGATTTATGTTTGACTTAAATTAGTAATCAATACAAGCAAAAATGAGGAAAAGAGGGGGGAAGAAAATGTGGACCCTGAAGAATATTAATTACTTAATAGATTAAAATACAGTGGGTGGCAAGGAGGTCTTCACCTATATATTTGATGGAAGTAAAAGTCTAAAAGCAAGGGCTGTGACAAAAGGTCCTTCCCTCCTTGGTTGGCCAGTACCTTAATTAGAAGTAAAAAATGCCTTCTTAAATGAAGATTTACAAGGAAGCTTTTATGAATCTTCCACCTGCCATCGAAGAGGACAGCGTTTAGGAAGATATGTACTCTAAAACAATCCTTGAATAGTCTTAAACAGTTTCCAAGAGCTTGGCAGGAAAAGAATTGGTAGAGCTCTAGAAATTACGGTTATTCTCAAAGTGGAGTCGAGTCAATTACACAAACGTCTATAAAAAAAAAAAGCATGGAATGAAGTTTGCATTATCCAAGGAAGGCGCTTTTCTTAAATAAGATCAAGCATGTTCTTGGTTTGCTAGTGAGAAACGAACGCTTTGTTGTAAAGCAGACAAAATCTCATTTGAGCCTCTCACATAAAACTGCAACCAGCCAAAATATATTGTGGTGAATAGTGAACAATACCAGAGAGTCGGAGACTGGTTGGTACGCTGATCTATTTTCACTATGCATTGCCTGACCTCAGAGCACTTTGAAGCTACCAAGCAGATTCTTAGATAACCTTCCCCTTTAGGAATCATGATCACCACAGATAGAAGCTTAGATTTAAGTGAGTTTTTAGTTTTTACTTAAACTAACAAATGCACATACAAGCTAACTACTTCCATCACCAACTTCCTTTACCCTGAACACTTAAAAGAAAAACTTAAAAACATGAAAAGGATATATAGTTTCAGGAAAAATAAAAACTCCCCAAAACTCTAAACCTCATAGAGAGAAAAAGACAAAGACAAAGAAATTCAATAAAAGAATAATGGTCCTCACTTGTGTAAAGCTAATATAAGTGTCCACATAAAGGTCAGCACCATGTCTAGAAAATATAGGATCTTCTGCAACCTGAATAGATATATAATTGAAAAATCAAAGCATTACAATTAAAAAACAACCAAAACAAATTTTAAGAGCGAAAATTACAAAGCAGAAATAAATCCAGTGGCCATATAATACCCAAGGTGAAATATTCTAATGAGAGTTTTTGACCTAGTAAGACCATTAGTATTGGCTTTGTAAGAATCAATCAACCCCATAAGTGGAGTGTGGAAAGTCTGGTCAACTTCATTTAGAACTTCAAAGACATTGACGTATTAAACAACTAAAGCTTTTCATGAGGATAGACAGCTTTCTCGCCTACAGCACGAACACGAATTGGTGATCAATATAAATTCAGCAGGTAAAGCTATTCAAATACATTACAGACAGCATCACCCATGGGACTATGATAGCAGACGCCAGACGCCCAATCCATCAAAATCGGTAACCAGTGAGGGCAAAAGGGTGAATAAAGTTGGCGATCATTTGGATTAACATTGTAAAAGAAATCATAACCATCTTCTACATCTGGTTAACAGATTACTAACAATCTAAGCATATATATAGTGATGCCGATTCATAACAAGTTCATTTTCTGACAAACATGGAAATGGCTGTTAGTCTTGAATTTTTTTGACTAGAAGTGTATCTGACAGCAAGTTAAATTAGATAAAAATCAAGACTGTAGATATAGCAGCCATTAAGCATCGCTTTTAGCTACCAAAAAAAAAAAATTAAAAATTCTCAAACAATACAATATCTTCAACATTTTGTATAGTAAATTAAGCTATCTGGAAGGTCTTTATTTTTTTTTTCCTATTTTCTGTTTCTTCTTTTCTTCTTTTGATTTTTTCCTCATTCGATTGGTCCTTGGTAAATTACTGATTCTTACGTCATTTTAACAAGACGGTACCTTGTTCGCAAACATTCAATTAAAGGTTCTTCGACAGACCAATAAATGTATATGTGTGTGTGCGTGTGCGTCATTTTTATAGGATAAACAATTGCTTAGAAGGATATGCATGTATCTGAATGATCACTCTAGGAACAAATATATCTTTTAGGATAAGTGTTGAAGATGCGAGGATCTGAAGAGCAAATAAAGATATAAATCATAGTTATAGGTTTGGGGAAAGAATTCAAATAGAGAATGGGTCTAAGAATAATGTTGCCTTAAGTTTTATAAATAGGTTGCCAGAAGACCTTCCCCGTCCACCAGAATTACCAGCTTTTGGTACACGAATAGTATCACCAGAACCCACACCTACCAATAAAAATACAAAAGAATGCAGTGAATGAACAAGCATCATGGGACTTTTCTAAGACAGATGAGGTTGCAAAAACTAAAACAAGAGATGGATAGATAACAAAAAAAAGACAGTTTAAAAAGTGAACGATGGCACATGTTCAAAATTTGTACCGCAATCAGGAAATATTAAAAGCACTAAGCATATTTACAGATTGTAACACTTGTGTCATGCGTTTGAAAAGTCAACATGTAAGCAAAATATAAATACATCTAAACGAGAAAGGTATGATCAATGTCAATGAGGACCATTGATCCTCTGCTCCTTGAAACAAAAAAAAAATGATCAATGTCAATGATATTAGGTAAAATGGTTCTAATTCCGACCACTGCATGTCCTTGGAACTAATGAAGCTTTATATTTCTCTTATAGCGTCCCAGAGGGCCAAAAGATAATTTTCAACCAATTTTATTTGCTTGACAGACTTTTCCTTGGTTGGTCCTTGAAATTTTTGGGCAAAAAAGTAGAAGAATTGAGGTTAAATCTCATAATGAGAAACACTGCTAATGTTTGTTCAATGCAATGACATTCATCCAATGGCTCCATTGACTAAGTTTATAAACCTCAAAGTGGAACTTCAGAACTTCTATATTTCTTTTAAAAAAATTCCTGGAAGAAAATTTCTATTGTTCATCAAGAGTTTCTCCAACGGTACAGTCTCAGGGGAAAAAGTGCATTTCAAAGTTAAAACAATTCCATTTGAGCCTTTTCCTCTACTGTTCCAAAATCTAATACAATACACTGAGAAATTCTATGGCTCAATTAATATATGATCATCTATTATCTACGTCTATTTAGGCAGAATAATGTCGCTCAATTTTACTAACGAACTGAAAGAAACTTCAAAGTGGAAAAAAGGATGGAAATTAATTTGCTTCTTCTGAAACACAACCCTAGACTCCCTTATGGAAAAAAAAAAATCACTTTCAGCTCCCTACTTATTATAAGAAAATGAATGTATCGTTTGCTGCGAAGAGAGATGCATAAACTATAAGGTAAAGATAGCATGCAGGCCTCATCATATCAAACATTGAATTTAAGTTAATCTTATGTACTTGCGTGAGAAAGATTTTCTGGAGATAGCAAACTTATTACACAAAGTAACACCAACAGCTTCCTTTCTTCCTTATAGCTTTTGCCAATTTCATTCTATTTCTTCAAAAGGGGAAGAGAAAATTTTATATGAGAAATCTTAATTTCCTGTCTTCCCCGAACAAGCCCCTCCAGACGTTAAGGTTCTCAAGGCTATGAATGGTAGCTCTAGTTTGACTATCACTTTCCAAGTGCCCACCTTGCCAGAAGGATATCATCTAAAGAAATAATATTTACAGGAAATATACTACTTCATTCCAGGTCTCTCAAGATATCATCAGAAGTTCCAACCAAAATTACATCGGCTTTTTGCTAATCAGCATAATCAAACTCAAGCCCAACGTGCAGTGCATGCCCCATCTTAATTTCTAAATAGAGACATAAAGCTGGTCAAAGAAACGTTTTCGCATTTCATTGTTGGTATAATCTAAGAACCTTTTTTCTCCACTAAATATAAGATTTCCCAACTTTGCACTGCCATCGAGCCCATTACAATAATACTCACCCAAAAATTACAAGCATTCTACAAGAGCAGAATGCGAGCATTAGAATTAATTTGTCCCATCATTTTAAGCTTGCAACTAAAATAAACAGACAGAAAGTCAGGAGAAAAAAAAGAAACTATGGAAACAACCTGCTGGCATATCTACTTTAACTTCCCTGACTCCGTGGCACACCCCTGATCCTTTGCATGCCATGCAGTATTCCTTAAAAAGAATTTTTTTAAAAAATTTTATATTATCATACATATAAAATATTTTGTAGAGAAAATAATGGCAAAGAAATTAATAATAATAATAATAGAAATAACGGGACCTTAATGATTCGTCCAAATCCTTTACAAGTGTTGCATGTTGTGGTAAACGGTGGAACGGTTACCTAATATCAGTAGCAACGAAACTTAACAGCCAAAACATTCAAAATTTCTGATATTCTAGGACATCTGCATAGTGAAAAATTGCAATAAAGATTGTCTATTCTTCACAAAAGATAAGAACACTCACTCTTCCAACGCCTTGGCAAGTTGGACAAATTTTTGTCCCAGCATCCAGTGGGTGGCCTCGGCCATCTGCATGATGAGGTATATGAAAGAACCTCTCAACTTCAGCAGAAACAATTGCATCATGCACGCATGGATTCTTAGGAAAATGTTGCCAAAAGTTACTACAGGAAATCAATTAAGAATTGACCGCAAAGTATGTCTATTAGTTTTCTTCACTCAGAAAAGTAGAGAGCAGATAATGCTTATCACTTTAGAATTGAATTGAACTCCATCTATCACTGGTTTAAACACTTGCAACCATATGATGGTTTTAATGTAGTTTAGCACTAAAATACTATCCTCATCAAAATTATCTTAGATACTTCATATACTATAATGTAGTCTGGCAATAATATATACTACCAGCATCACCATAGTTGTACTATACTTTATGATGGAACGTTAACGAAGTGAGTCAATGCATATAAAAGTGAGTAAGGGCATGTAGAAGCAATACGGACAAACATTTGTAGGATATTCTATTATATATCGTATGAGACCTAAACCTTGTTGCTTCTGTTCGTTGTTTCTCCTTATTTAAATTTGGGCAAGTGAGATTTAGTCTGAAGGTTTTGATCAACTGAATGAATCTCACTCTCCTCCACCCCCTCATCGGCTCCTCCAATCCTCTCCTCCTCCCACCCACCCCCACCCCCACACACACCTACTCACCTGCCCTCTTCTTTCCCTCCACCCCCTCACCTTATTAAGTACAGTATAGCTTCATGGATAGGACATAAAGAGTTCATTCATTTGTGTATCGCTGATTTGAATAGAGATTGGAGGGCTAGCTCTATGATGTTCTAGTTCAGTATCTATGTAATCATTTAGGAAATATCTTATCCACTAATTGTAAAGTTAATATCAAATTTTTGTATCTTTAAAAAAAAAAAATCAAAGAGATTCACATCCAAAATATCATAAAATAACCAAGGCAGCACATACTAATAGCTATTTCTAATTCTCGTCCATACCATTCAATAACTTAATTATCAAATTAATTCCTTCTTGAGCTTTCACTCATATCAATAATTTAAGACTCCTTGAAATTTGAATGAAAGAAAAACATAGATCGATCATGGAACATCAAATTCTTCATACATATTTATAAATCATATCCTATATTCATCGCCAAGGAATATCTACTAATCAAAAATCACAATAATAATAATCAAACTAGCACATACACGTTTCTACCAACTCAGGCAAAATCCAAGGTATACATAACAACTAATTTCCACCAGATTGTCCAGATTGACATGACAATAGGCAGATATATTTCACTAAATATATGAAATTCATGATCAAACGCGATATGATAAAAAAAAAAAAAAATCTTCAGAAGCTGTACCCTATAAAGCATATATGCAATTGAGACTCACAAAGGTGAAGTTTTACTTCCAAAGTCATAGATTAGGAAAATCTACAAAAAAGAGTTGTCAGCTACTTGATTAGACTGCAATTTTGTTTTGTTTTGAGAGGAAAAATACACACTCACACACACATATATAGTGTATATATCAGATAAGAGGCTTGGGACTGGGCCTAGTTCAGCGAAAAGGATCGATGAATAGTTTAATTATATTATTAAATAACAGTGTCGAGCATATGACTGTTTCCAAAATAAACAATATGAATATCAAGTATCTAAAGACCATGGATAATAGCCAAATAATTTCAATTCAGCAACTCAAGTTTTTGAAAAGAAGAGCAATAAGTAATTTAAATACTTAGCAATCAAAATATTGTCACTCGTTCACTTCTTCTTACAGCAAGAATCACATGGCACATCCGCATCAACAGACAAATGCTTTGTGCACCCTTTAGTGGCTTCAGAAAATGTAAGCACAAGTTCCACCTAAGTTCCATATGAAAAATCAAATAAAAAGCTTCAATTTACAAACCTAAACAAATAAATCTCATATGACAACTTATAATGGCAGGAGATAAATTGTTGACCTCAATATCACCAGCTAGATTTTCAGTCTCATCTTCAAAAATCTGCAAGATGCAAAAGAAAAGCGGAGGGGAGGGGGTATAAAGAAGAAAAAAGGAAAAGATAGAAGAAGATTTTGAAACCAAGATTTCAACTTTTCCTACATCTTATAATACCAGCAAAAAGTCAAAATACCTCAGAAAATATTTTGTGAAAAGAATCAGAGAACTGAGTTCTTTGTGCATATTTCATGTTATCCCAGTCCCTGTTAGGATATTCCGAACTTTTGGTCCTTCCTGACCTATCTCTCATCTGTTACAAAATTATTCTATTCATTCCAAACATTTATGCCAATTAACATGAGGCCAGCCATATTTAACTTAACTAAAGCTGTATCTGTGTGAGAGCATCAAGAGCAACCAAACAGAAATGATCTAGTAAGATCCAAGAAAATATAAGAAAACACTCTACCTTGTCATATTGGGCCTTTTTTTCAGGATCCTGCAAAGTCTGGAATTACCTTCCACAATAAAATGACACAAACACATTATCATTGTATAAAACCAATGAAAGAATTACAAATTTATTGATGAAATAAATATGAAGCAATGTTAAAATGACAGACGGACCTCGTATGCATCTCTTATCTCTTGAAATTTTCTCTTTGCAGTAGGATTATTCGTGTGGGCATCAGGATGGTACTTCTTAGCAAGCTACAGGATAAATGCATATAGAAAGCAACAAGTGCACAACATCATTGTTATATCAAAATACATAGAATTCATAACAATACCGAGAAAATAGAATTCCCAAGCATAGCATGTTCCACTTAAAAAAGGAGATAACATAAGAAATAAATAGGACATGCATACCCACAATGATCAAACTAGAACTTACAGAATGAAAAGCCTTCTTAATCTCATCTCGAGTAGCATCATTAGAAATGCCAAGAATTTCATAGTTATCACGTTCCATAGAACGGTAAGCTCCTATAAAATAAAATAATAGCAACAAAACTAACATAAGATAGCAATTGTAAGAACACGTAATCTAAAGTTTATCTTTGGAACTTTAAAGGAAAACCTGTGGCATGGACAAAACGCTTCGACATTAGAAGATCATAAGTTTCAAAATCAGCATGTTTTCCCATATAACTGCTCCAGTGTGTAGCTGCTGAATGTCGCGCTAACATCAGTAATTATTAACAATGATTCCATTTTTCTGAGGTGCTAAAATAAAATAAATAGGGTTTAATGCAATCCTAACTGGATTCGGATTTTCGAACATAGAAGACGTGAGGCATAAGAAAAGCATCGAGCATGCAAAGAGGCAAGAGCTGCTCTTACATTGGGTAATGATTACTGTAGAATCATTCCCATTGGAGCGTAATGGTATATACTACGGCAATAAGATATTGATAATTCTTACCTGCAGAATGGACAAATGCCCGTTGAAATTGGGAAAATCTCCAGCATAAGGCTCCATTAGATGATTGTACAGAGATTGTCTGCGGACGCTGAAGATATGCATAAGATAGAGACCAATTGGCTTTAAGAGTTGTGCGAAATTAGAAATTTACCAGAAATCTTAGCACGAGGGATTTTGGGGAAGACGCAAACCACCTTAGTCGGCCCATCAATACTCCGCAGCAAGAGAAAGAGATGGTGTCCAAGGGCAGATTATTATATACGCTCGGGAGTACATCGTGAAATGGTATACCATGGATCCAGGTGCACTTTGCGGGGTGCACTCGATCCCATAAATTTATCACTGAGTGCAGATTTTTAGAGACTCACTTCAATTCCACTTGCTCAAAATTCCCACGCGTATTTTTTAATTTCTCCCTTCACAAATTTACCTCTTCGACTTCTCGCTCAACACTCATTCAACACGCAAAGCAAAGCAAAAAAACGAGATTTTATTTTCTACCAATTTTCATCTTATCGGGCGATTTTTCTCCAGCAATTTTCTCCAGCAAAATATAATACACGCAAAAAGCAGATTTCCTCCAACAATTTTCATCTTCTCCACCACGATTTTCATCTGCTCCGGCTGTCAATAATAAGTTTTTGATCATTTTCCCATTAAACTTTCATTAGTTTACAAACTGGTAATTGTTTCAGCGTCGATTGATGATGTTTCATCATATCATGGTGATTCATCATAAAATCCACAATAAATTTTCATTATATACTTTCGATTCTTCTGAAGTTAGGGTTTAGCCATCAATTGATGTTGATTCATCTGTATTGTAATTATATGCTTTCAATTCTATAGTTCAACCATCGATTCTATGATTTTGTTAAAACTCCCAAGTTTAATTTCAGATTCTGTAGTTTTTGATGATATATATATGATTGTGTGATGATACATGTATGATTTTTATCCTTTTTTTTCTGGTATTATATATGAGTTTTTATGAAGTTTTTGATGATATCTACATGTTTTGTCTAATGATATGTGCATATTCTGTGTGATGATATGTATATGATATTTGCATAGTATGTGTAATATATGTATAAGATGTGTGTGATGATATTTTCATGTTCAGTATGATGATAAAAATATGATGTGTGTGATGATATGTGCATATTCTGTGTGATAATATGTGCATGTTTTGTGTGATGATATGTTCATATTTTGTGTGATGTTCATATTCTGTGTGATAATATTTGCATATTATGATGTGTAATGATATTTGCATGTTATGTGTGATGATATATACACATTATGTATGATGATATGTTTATATATGTGTGATGATATGTGTATTATATGTATGATGATCTTTGATTTTGTTTTTATTTTTTTATTTTTTGTGTTTAAATATAGATATGAAGCAGCAAGCAACAAATTTACCTTTGGAGCAATTAGATATACCAATTGTAGTTGGTAATCCACATGGTGTAGGTCTCACTCTTCAAGAGGAGGACCTATAGAAAAATATGTATGAAGAAAGTATAAATGGAGAGGAAGAAAATTTCGAATGAGGCAACATCGATGGTTGACAAACATGTTTCTCCTGCTCAGGAAAAGAAGAAGCGAGAACAGAAGAAAATTCCAATTCAAGCACCCAATGAAAAACTGATAGTTGACAAACATGTTTCTCCTGCTCAGAAAAAGAAGAAGTGAGAACAGAAGAAAATACCAATTCAAGCACCTGATGCAACACTAATTGTCGATAAACCCGATTCTGAATTGGAAATGGTGAAAGAGGCCATACAGAATCAGCTAGAAATCGAGAAGAGAGTTTTGATTGTCAAGCATCGTAAAACACAGTTGTCGAAAAAGAATATATTGAAAAAGGTTAGTAGTTTTTGTTGTTTTGCTATTTTGACAGAAATAATATTCATACTCAAATTCAAATTAAATAAATATCCCGTTTATTCCTAGGTTGCAGTGATGGTAGACAAACAAAACACAATGCAGAAGAAAGAATTAAACCAGCTGAGGTTTAACTTTTTTTTATACCTAGTTATAAAACACTATTGTCATGTTAGGTTATACACATTTCCTAAAATAATAATAATTCTCATAAATTTTATTTCATTTTCAGGTCGTGATGAATCAGTTGCGTAAAAGAAAAGAACTGATTGATGAATGATGAAACCACTCTTCAAGTTGCAAAAAGAAGAGGATTTATATTCGAAATGAGAAAATTTTGAAAATAAGAACATCTCCCCAGCCACTCTTCAAGTTGATTTCTGCCCTCAGTGCAGAACAAAAAGCAACTGTAAGAGAAATTGGGTTTGGCAGAATGCTAGAGCTGAAAGTGAATGAGAATCAGACGGAGTTGCTGAAGTTCTTGGTGAGCAATTTTGATTGATGCGGGTGTTCGATTAAACTTGAAAATGAGGAGTTAAAAATTGAAGAAGATGATGTGGTGTCTGTGTTTGACCTTCTAGGGGGGAAAACCAGTCATTGATCATGCTGAAACAAAAAGTAATTCCTATACATTATACAAATATTGTTTCTTTATTTCAATTATTTTTTCTATTACATTTTGTTAATCGTAAAATTAAAATTAAACTTAATGCAGATGATGATGGGTACAATGCTTTCCTTTCTGAATGGATAAGCCGATGGAAAGTAGAAGGTGGGGGCCTTTTTACAAGTGCAATGGGGCAAAAAATGCGGACAAGGGCTGACTATGGTGATAACTTCAAACGCGACTTTGTCGTATTTGTTGTTACCACTATATTCAAATCGCACCAGGATCGATATATTAATTACAAGATTCTAAAATCTCTTCAATATGTTGATGAGATTAAGAATCGTAATTGTTGTAATTACATGATTCAAAAGCTCATTTCAGCAACGGATGATTGGAAGAAAAGCAAATCTGAGAGCAAATATTTTACAGGCCCTGGAACTTTTCTGATGGTAAGAATTAAATTCATATTGTATAATGAGATATTTTCAAAATAAAGCATAACATTCTGGTTTTATGCAGCTATGTTACCTTGACAGGATGGAGTTCAAGGTAAGAAGATAGAGTCACGTATATTCCCAATTTGTTCAAATGGGAATCAATTGAAGTGAGTAAAAGAGTGAAGATGGAGAAGAAAGTTGAAGGATTTGGGAAGGGCAAGGTTGTGGAGCGGTTGCCCAAGGAACAAAAAAATCAAAATCTGGTATACATCATATATATATATATATATAGGGTTGGGTTCAAATGAAACCATGTCATTATATGTGAACATAGGGACTCCTTGACCATTAGATTGGATAATCTTGATGGTTGAGATTATGACATGTCAGCATGGTAATAATCTAAAAAAATWCATTAAATAATTAAAAAGGGTATTTTGGACATATAACGACGTTTATGAAGAGCACTAAATTACTTTTTAGAAAGCACAACGGATATATAAAGAAAATACTACGATTGTATACAGAAAGCACCACAAATTTCGTCTATAACTGCAAATTCAAGAATTTATAATAAAACTCAAATTTTCAACGAACCATAACTTTTTTAATTTTTATTCATTTTTAATGAAATATATATCAAATTAATCACATTCTCAAGATCTACGATTTAAGATACATATTGCATATTTAAAATGTAAAAATAAATAAATATAATTAAATTTAAAATTTTGAATATTAAAAGCATTGTATATGACTATTTATAGCACTACACAAGTCTTCAGCAGTGCTTTTTTTTTTTATGTTGGCAGTGCTAGTTTTTTGGAGTGCTTTCTTAATATTGTTGCGGCGCTTTTTTTACTACACTACCACTGCTTTTTATTTTTCAATATCACCGCCGTCCAAATCCAAATCGCTGTCCGACGAACCAAACTCAACCAAACCCGGGCACTCCAAAAAAGCCACAACCGCCGTCCGAGCCAAAACACCACCGGAGTCCCGACTCACCATCCGAACAGCACAACAACCATCACCCATCGCCGTCACCCATCACCGAAGGCCCCGACTTACCACCCGAACAGCGCCAACAACCATCAACCAGGGCTTAGATTTCACCACCACCGACAATCCAAACAACCACCGAAACCACCACCGACAATCCAAACCACCACCACCGAAAATCGGCCAACAACCACAGCCGATGTACTGGTCGGAGCCGAAGCCCGATTCAAAAGTGCCAAACAGCAGCACCATCACAGCCGCTTCCAAATCACCACCACCCAGCGACCCCACGCAACCCTCCGTCACCCACTGCCGAGCTCATCTCCGACAACCAAAACCCAAACAACCAATCAACAGTCCCATCACCGTCGCCACCCAGTGCCCCTGCCAATTTCTCCCAAAAGCACCGGGGTATTCCTCCAAAAAGCACTGGGGCCCCAGTTCAAAAAGGCCTTGGTCGCCACCCAGTGCCCCTGCCGATTTCTCCCCAAAGCACCAGGGGATTTCTCCCACAAGCACCGGAATCGACTGGAGAGGCGCATCGTTTTTTCGGCAGCGGATGGAGGAAGTTTGGTTGCAATATGAATAATTGAATCTGACGTATCGACGAAAAAATTGGGTTGCTCTGGCGTATCCCAAGCAACTTGATCCCATGATCTCTGTCAAAAGCAAATCAAATCACCTAAATTAAAATTCAACTGGGCTTTATAATTAATGGCGACTGGATAAATAGAGGCGGCGTTCAGGTCTCCGGCGATAACAATAGCATCGTACGGGTCCGGCAGCAACAAGGGAGGGCTCCGCTCCGAACGGGCGGTGGCGCGGCGACAACCACCACAGTGACAGGACGGCGATTGAAGTCAATACAATTCTCCCCTCCTTTTCCATTGACTATTCGACGGACCGGTGGACTAAGATCTTGGTGTCATCGAGCGGCGCTGCTGGGCAGCAGCAATCGGTGACGTACCACGGCGGTAGGCACTGCGGAGGCAACGCTTCGCTCTAAGCGTTCGGCATCAACGGCGACTAAAATCGCGCGGCTGGCTCGACAATTCAAGGCCGACGGCGTCAGGGATCCGGGAGTTGACATCGGGGTGGCGACGGCAGAGTCCCACCGCTGCGGTGAAATCGGCCATGGGTTGCCGTTTGTCGTTGTCTGCCCTCGACGATTGCTGCTGCCATGCCGCCGCCTTACTGATGGTCACCTACGCCACAGCCCGAATTGTCGGCGCCTTCGCCGCCGATTTGCTCGCCGCTGCTGTGCATTGCTTTCGCCGAAAGGAGAGAAAACGGGACTGAGAAAGTGGAGAAATGGGAGGAGAAAAGAAGAAAGAAGGGCTGGACGAATTAGGTCTTGGAGATTTGGTATTTAATCTGATTAAAGCATTTGTAAAAATACATAAATACCCTTCTCCTTCCATATATATAATTTAATGAATTTAAAAAATAGAAAAAATCTGGTCCACACATGTTATTAGATCTAAGGTCAGGATTAGTCCCTAGGTTCGCATATATTGACGTGGTTCTCATTTGAACCTAATCCTATATATATATATATATATATATATATATATATATATATATATATATATATATATATATATATATATATATATATATATATATATAACATCACATATATCTGTCACATAGCATCACAAATAATTGTCATATCATTACATAGTACAGGAAAAAATATATCATTAATTAAAAAGCAAAACCCTAAACTCTAAAAATGGAAAGAGTAAACCTAAAAACAATATTTAATACATAATGCTTATTAATTATATTTAATTTTTATATTCATTTTTTATTTATTCAAGGACTGTGAAACTGTCAATGAAGAAGGAACAAAAAACTGACGGTCATTTTAGGGAAGATGACGGATGTTGTTGTTGAATTTAGAGAAGTTATGGATGAAATAGGTAAAGCAGAATCTAAAGTTGATATTCTGAAGAAACCCTATGATATGTTGTTGAGCTCTAAACATGAAGAACTAAACCTTGAGCAACAACAACCGACCCAACAACAAACAAACTATGAAACACCAACCCCCAAACCATCAAGCCAAAATTCACCAATCCAGAAACCTAATGATATCTGTGATGATGATTTATTTGATAACCAAGACGTGGAAAAAGTTATTTTTGCCTTTTGGGATGCATGTTCTGAACCTAATCTGGTGTCGAATAGCAACATGGTGAAGAGAAAGATGCCGAAGGGAATATCATCACCGGCATTCTCTTTAGGATTATAAGAGATAGAAACAATTGGAGATGATTGTGGTGGAGTTGATGCTAATGGTGGTGATAAATATAGTGGTAATGATGTAGAGACTATAGTGTGTGAGTCTACTCTTGTTGAAAATGAGAAAGAGAATAGTGATGATGATGGGAAGGTGACACCGATCGGGGAAGCAGATTTCAAAAGGTATTCACCGTATCATTTTTTAAAAATAATTATTACTTTTTGAAATTTAAATATGAAACTAAAATTATCTCTTATTACATTCTGTGAAAACAGCCTACTTGAGGAGTCGGAGGATGACCTTGTCGATGTACTGAAAAGAAGGAACCCGACAAGAAAATTCAGATCTCCCGTTGAAGCTAAGATCCCCTTTCTGGACAACAAACAGGACACGACTGAGTGATCTTGTTATAACGAAGGAAAATGTTATTTCTGAATATGCCTTCTAGAAACCACTGAAGAAACGCAAAAGTAAGAGATATTTATTTTGGGGGAATTTGATTATTATATGTATGTGATGATATGTGCATGTTTTATGCGAGAAAATATATGCAAGTCCTATGTGATGATATATGAATTTGCTTTTTTTGATTTTTTATTATGTTCTTCTTCTTCTATTTAATGATCGAATACACACAATAATTATATCTCAATGGCTCTTGTTTGTTTGATCAGCAAGAAACTGTTCAAAGGGATTAGATTCAGTGCAACAAAAAAAGATTTTAGCACTCTTTCAGCAAATCAGTGGGTCATCCAAAACCTTGTTGATATTTGGTGCCTGAAAATAAATTTGGATAATATGAGGAGAGCACCTGGAAAACCAAAGAGGGTGTTTTCACGACACTGGTACATGTAAGAAAAAGTTCTACAGGATTAATTTATTTATCGTTCAATCCAGTTTTGTAGACAAGAATAAACTTTAAGTAAATGGCAATTCTGCAGGATCAATTGGAAATAGACAGGACTGCTGATGAGATTGGTGAGAAAAATTTCAATAATGTGATTGATTGTGAGCTGGCAACATTGCACGACCTCAGTATTGATGATGCAGATTTGGTAATTATACATTTATGAGTATGTATACAATTATTTATTACATATACATAATTATATATTCTAATCACATGTAAATGAACATGGAGAACAGGTATTTCTCCCTGTGTTGAAAGATAGGCATTATTGGACTGTGTGCATTAGTTTCATAAAGAGCACCATTGATATACTCGATAACAGGCCGCTTGAAAAATATAGCAATATTAACAAGCATTACGACAATGCTCTAAAAGATATTGTAAGTACTTCATTGCATACTAATTACAAATGCATCTCATAATATTTACATGTGTGTGTGTGTGTGTATATATATATATATATATATATATATATATATATATATAGGTATAGGATCATGTGAGAATGGATCCGTAGGTGAGAAATGAGAATGAATTATGTCCACAAGTTTTAATGCCTTTTTATTAAGTGACCGGTGGCATTTCTGTAATTATAAACACCRGGTGGCATTTTTGTAAATAAGAGACCTGGTGTTTTTGTTGATCATAGATTTCGCTTTCTTCTTCCTTCTACCCATTTTGCAGTTGGGGTGTGTGAGAGAGAGAGAGAGATGGAAGCTTTATTGTGCAGAAATCTAGGCGACCCGACGGCGCCGCCAGATGTCGCAGAGAACTCGACCCTCACTGTAGCCACGACCCACCCGATTCCACAACTCAGCACGCCGACGGCCATTCGAGTCCGAGTCAAGTCAACCATCTTGAACTTCGCCAATTACCTCCAAATCCTCGGAAAGTACCAAGAGAAGCCGCCTCTTCCCTTCATTCCGGGCTCCGATTACTCGAGCACCGTCGAGGATGTGGGGCCCGACGTCACCAAGTTCAAAATTGGGGATCCAGTTTGCTCATTCGCTGTCGTCGCCAATGAATCCGATTTGTAAGCTATTTAATTCAGTTCATGTGAATTGTGCTATGTGTGCGTTTGAGTTCTAATTTACCTTCTTTGTGTGTGTTTCTACATACTTTCAATTTCATGGTGATTAATTTGGTATAATTTTTGGGCTTCGATAGATATTTTGAGCTGAAATTTACATTTGGATCCAATTTACATTTTTTTACGAGCAATCGGAGGAAAAAGAAATTTTGAGCTGAAAATTTTGCAAATTTTTAAAAAACCAAGCACCACCCCAAAATTATTCACTTCGTCATCGACTGTTAATTTGTTTATCTTAGGAAAGTTTCCATTTTGTCTGAAAAGACATCTTATTTTGGTAATAAAACAAAATTCTAAGATATTTTTAGAAGGCTTATTATTATTATTATTATTATTATTATTATTATTATTATTATTATTATTATTATTATTATTATTATTATTCATAGCTTGCAGTGCCTCCAAGTGCAAAAGCGTTGAATGCTCTCAATCGGAGCCATCAGACGCTTTTCCTTTATTCTTTCTTTCCAATGAGGAGAATCCAACATATAAATCACTTTCTCTAGGAAGAACCAGGGGCATTTTTGGTATTGGTTCAGCTGTCGTCTTCGAGGGTTGTTCTCCTCATGCTTAAAAAAAAAACAGCATTATACGAAGGTACACTCATTTCCTTTTACTTTGCCTCGTCTACTCTTCATTAGCTTTAGTTGTTGTGTGTAATGTGTGTAGATGTTTTGTGTGTGGAATGTGTAGTGTGTGTGTATGAATTGTGTAGTGTGTCTGTGTGAAATATGTGAAGTGTGTGTGTTAAAAATTGTCGTTGTGTAATCGAATTGCTTTCAGAATAAATTAATCAAATTGTTTGAGGACTACAAACCTATTCACAGAAAAAAAAAAAAGAAGGTTAAATTAAAAATATATAAAAAATAATATGTTATGTTTTTAATATAGAATGTTAATTTCATATTCTTGCAGATGTCTTTCGGCTGAACCAACATCTTCAAAGGCGTATGGTTTCTTGGATATCGAGCTCGACACAAATATGTCTACTATAAAGCATCAGTGTGGTTTCACATTATTTTACTCGTTCGCACTATTCTTAGTACTTATTTCTGTTCTATAATCTAATCAACAGATTGAGTTGGATGAATTTGAAGATATCCCTTTCTTGGTTGCCATGTTGGCATGGGACGACTCATCGATATGTACCTTTAGTAAAGCTGTTCAAAAATTTGAGCTCGCTTTTGACCAGGTAGTACAAGGTTCTAACTTTTCCCCCCAGAGGTGTTTGTATACATTTTTTTAATACTAAAAATGTACAATTGTGTTCATTTTCTAAAAAAATATCCGGTTAATATATTTAAGCCATCATTGTGTTCATTGTTAAAAAAATAAAATAAAATGTTCATATATTCTTGTTTCCATCTCATCGGAGTTTCTTGTTTCAGGCCAGATACACATGTGGAAACAGTAATCAATTGATTCGATCTTCTCTTTTAAAGTTCAGCAATGCGGAGAAACATGGCGAAATGGTAAGTATGAAACTTAAAATCTATTGAGAAAAAAAGTCATCTCAGGATCATTATTTACTACACATTGCTTTGAATACAGTAATTTTCTTGAATATTTATATCTGTTGTATATTTTTCTTGATTATGTCACCCTCTGAAAAAGAGTTTTTATTAATGTGCACACGAGTTCTTATTATTGTGCAAATTATTACTTATGAATGTGCATCATATATAGTTTGCTGGTACAGTCACCCGAAGCACAAAAAAAGTTGATGTTACATTGAGTCATTAAAAGAAAGAAGAAAGAAGGCAAAGTATGAACCATATGGTGGTGATTTTGAGAGGCCTTTGCGACACAATGAGGAGTCTGAACCTTCACCACAAATGAGAAACCTCCGCCACGTAATGAAGAGCCATCTGAAGACACTCCACCTTTAGGCGTGCACATTCTAGAGAAGAATTTGTGATTCTGGCAAAAGTTGCGGCAAACATTTTCCCATTTTTTATGATTTTTTTTATATATATCTTGTCAGACTCATGTGTAATTTCATTGCTGGTGTGTTTTTATAATTTATGTATTGATATATATTGTGCATGACTTGTAATACGATTGTGCAGTTCTTATAGCACTATTGTGCGTATCCTGAAACTAATGTTGTAATATTTATTTGGATTTTAAAAATAAAGTTAAATTGATATTGCTAGATCATATTATGATTTTGCAAACAGAGCCTTCACCCCAATCTCATAATTAGTACCGAAAGACCAAAAAATTAAATAAGAATTCATGAAATACTAGAACCAAGAGTGCAAGAGCGTCTGCACCAGTGACATATTGTGCATAATTTATTGCACTAATGTGCAAATTTCATTACATTGTTGTGCACAAATTGACACTTACTTGTGCACAACCCAATTTGCTAAATTAAGAAAACAAAAATAAGAAAATAATATTAAGGGTAGGTCTTGATATATGCCAATTGGTCCTATTGTTACTTTCTTCCTCAAATCACCTGCAAATTGCAATGTGCAAAGAAGTGATTATTACAACCATAACTGATACCAAGTAAGATTTCGAGGTAAGAACACACAAAAATTAGAAAATGGATTTTTGAATATCTTTGAAGTAATGACACATCTTGGCTCATGCACCATTGTCTTTTTGAATTACTCGAGTGACAATTAGAGTATTTAGTAGTTATCAATACAACTACAAATGTAATATTTATTTGTGGTTGTCAATCCTAGTGAAAGGTGCAAACACCGTATTAATGTGCACAAACTGACAATTATTTGCGCACAAACAAATCACACTAGAATCAGATGAGAACCACATCAGAAGACAACACGCGCATAATATTTTAATGACAATAAGTGCAAACACCATTTTGATACTGCACAGAAAACAAGGAAACACACTAATGTGCACAAACTGACACTGAATTGTGCACAAAATAAATCAGACGGCAATCACATAAGACGATGACATATACAGATTTTTCTAAGACTTCACGACACAGTGCAAAATACCATTCAGCACGGATGTGCACAAGGGAACACATTAATGTGCACAAACGGACACTGAATTGTGCACAAAACAAATCAGACGGCAACTACATCAGACGACGACATGTACATATTTTTTTTAAGATTTCATGACACATCCAAAACACCATTCAGCAGGAACGTGCACAAGGGAACACATTAATGTGCATAAACGGACATTGAATTGTGCACAAAACAAATCACACAACAACCACATCAGACGACGACATGCACAGATTTTTTTAAAACTTCACGACACGTGCAAAACACCATTCAGCAAGAACGTGCACAAGGGAACACACAAATGTGCACAAATGGACACTGAATTGTGCACAAAAAAAATTAGAGAGCAACCACATCAGACGACGACAAGCACAAATTTTTTTAAGACTTCACGACACGTGCAAAATACCATTCAACACGGAAGTGCACAAGGTAACAAACTAATGTGCACAAAAACACTGAATTGTGCACAAAACAAATCAGACAGCAACCACATCAGATAACGACAAGGACAGATTTTTTTAAGACTTCACGACACGTGCAAAACACCCTTCAGCACGGAAGTGCACAAGGAGTAACAAACTAATGTGCACAAACTGACACTGAATTGTGCACAAAACAAATCAGACAGCAACCACATCAGACGACGGCAAGGATAGATTTTTTTAAGACTTCACGACACGTGCAAAACACCATTCAGCACGGACGTGCACAAGGGAACACACTAATGTGCACAAACTGACACTGAGATTGTGCACAAAACAAATCAGACAGCAACCACATCAGACGACGACAAGCACAGATTTTTTTAAGACTTCACGACACGTGCAAAACACCATTCAGCACGGACGTGCACAAGGTAACACACTAATGTGCACAAATTGACACTGAGTTGTGCACAAAACAGACAACAATTAGCCCAAAATGCACATCCATTTCAACCTAATCATATATATATATATATATATATATATATATATATATATATATATATATATATATATTTATTTATTTATAGGGTTGGGTTCCGTTGAGAATGGGTCCGTGGGTGAGAAATGAGAATGAATTATAGCCATTATAACTAATCTAATCTAATGGATTAGGTTTAATCAAACAAATTAAAACCTAAATAAAACCCACAACACTTTCGATCCCGCTCTGCGAAACAGACTCTGCACAAACCGCGGCGCATCCTTGGCAAAATCGAATCTGGGCCTCCCGCGAAACCTAAACAGC
>BMAC01000615.1:343351-396792 GCA_014905375.1 Phtheirospermum japonicum | reverse complement strand
AAAACCCGAAATCAACCTCCTCCCCCCCCCCCCCCCCCCAAACCGCCACGACCCAAAACCCAGCGGCCCCACATGCTGAATCGCCGCATTTTCCTTTCACCGAGCTACCGCCATGGAGGAATCAAAGGCGAAGGTCCTCGCCGTCGCCGATTTCTGGGTTTGGGAAGAAAATCAGCCACACCTAGGGGTGAGGCGTCGCTGCCTACCGCTGCGGGTAGTCGCCGGAAACCATCACTCGGAGCTGCTACAGGTCGCCGCTGGCCAATTTTGTCGTCGCCCACCGTTGAGTGCTGGCCGATTATTCTGAAATTTTGGAGAAGAAATAAGAAGGAAGAGACGGGTCTGAGGAGTATATGGGGCTGAAAACCTCTTTTATACCCAGCCATTTTCCAAAATTTACCAATTGACCCCCAGAAGTTTAGCCCTTTTCAATTCAACCCCCAGTTTACCAACAACCCCAAATTTAGCCCTCCAACTTATGAAAACTCTCAATTCAGCCCAAGAAAACTTATTAAACTTCAATTCAGTCCAATCTTATTTATTTTAACTATATATTTATATTTTATGAACTTTAATATATATATATATATATATATATATATATATATATATATATTCATATTTCAAAATCTATATTCTAATTAAGTATATTTTTAAATTTACTAGGTGACAAGCAATACGGGACATGGAATTCAACCACTTGCATTTCACTCAACTTTCAACGACTTATTTACGAGGTAGGGACCACCGACTTGTCTTATGTCAAATTCTATGTGCTCAAATCTATGTGCAATGTATATCATGAAATTCTATGTTTATAAATTAATATAGCCGTGGACCGCAAAAGTTGTCCGTGACCGGGGAAAAGGGTCATCGGGTTTATCCCGGCGTCCTATATCCAATGATTAAAACCAGGGGCCTAAAGTGCCTATGACCGGGGAAAAGGGTCATCGGGGAAACCCACCGCGTTTTAGCTGCAGTCAACTGTCTTCGACGTTAAAATTACGAATTTTATGGTTAAATATATATATATGTACTTAAGGTAAAACCTATTCCTAAAAGGATTAGGATTGATAAAATAATAAATAATATAAATCCTATTCTTAATAGGATTAGGATTGATAAAATAATAAATAATTAAATAAAAAAATATTAATAAGTTATATTAATTTTAAAAGTTGAGATATATGATTTATTTGGCAAACGAACTATAAATTCGTTTAAAATAGAGTTCTTAGATTATTTAAAATAAAATATAAAATCGCTTATGGTGACGAACTTGGGATTAAAATTATATTTTAATGCATGACGATAAATAGAAATATAAAAATATGCAATTGACTCTCGGGTGTTACAACCTACCCCCCTTAGAAAAATTTTGTCTTCAAAATTCTGCACTTACCCGAAATGCTGAAATTTGGGTACTTTGCCTTGAACTCTTCCTCCTGTTCCCAAGTGGCCTCATTCATCCCATGACGTTTCCATTGCACTTTGATCAATACTATTTCCTTATTCCTTAATCGGTGTATCTTACGATCCAAAATCGCTTCCGGAGCTTCCTCATAGGTTAAATCTTTATTAACCTCCAACTCTTCGTATCTTACGACGTGGTGTGGATCGTAGACATACTTCCTTAGCATCGATACATGGAAGACGTTATGAATGCTCGATAAACTTGGTGGTAGCGCAAGTTCGTAGGCCAATTCTCCAATTCTTTTAAGAATCTCAAACGGCCCTATGTACCTTGGCTTCAACTTTCCCTTTTTACCAAATCTCACTACACCTCGTACTGGCGCTACATTCAGAAACACTTTGTTGCCTACTTCAAAATGCAGATCCTTCCTTCGACGGCCAGCATAAGACTTCTGTCGATCCTGCACACTTCTAATTCGATCTCGGATCGTGGTTATGTGTTTAACCATCTCTTGGACCAGATCGGGGCCCAGAATCTTTCTCTCTCCTACTTCGTCCCAGTACAGAGGAGATCTACACTTTCTCCCTTGCATAGCCTCGTATGGAGCCATACCAATGGTGGATTGATAACTGTTATTGTAAGCAAATTCCACCAACGGTAGTAAAGCTTCCCACTGACTTCCCAAGTCAAGTATGAAGGTTCTCAGCATATCCTCCATGACCTGGTTAGTCCTCTCAGTTTGACCATCTGTTTGTGGGTGATAAACCGTACTGAACTTCAGTTTAGAGCCCAATGCACTTTGCAAGCTTTTCCAAAAGTTCGAGGTGAACCTCGTATCTCTATCCGACATAATTGAGACCGGTACTCCATGCAACTTAACAATTTCCCGAATATAGATTTGGGCATATTGTTCCATGATGAATGTCATCTTGACCGGTAAAAAGTGGGCCGACTTAGTTAAACGATCTACTATTACCCACACCGCCTTATTACCTCTCGTCGATGGCGGTAAACCTACTACGAAATCATTCGAGATATGCTCCCACTTTCATTCTGGAATCTCTAGTGGTTTTAGCAAACCTGACGGTCGTTGATGTTCAGCTTTAACTTGTTGACAAACTAGACACTTCCCACAAAAGTGGCAATGTCCCTCTTCATGCTCCTCCACCAAAACACTGTATTTAAATCCTTATACATCTTGGTACCACTAGGATGTGCAGTGTAATGAGTACAATAGGCTTCTTCCAGAATTTCTTTCCTTAGACTCTCATCTTTTGGAACAGAAATTCTTCCTTCGTAAAACAACACTCCATCTTCCGCTAAGACAAAGCCTTTGATGGTTCCTTTCCGTACTTTCTCTTTCATCTTGCTTATGAAACCATCTCGAGTTTGAGTTTCCTTGATCCTTTCTCTCAAAGTTGGTTTTACTACTAAGGATGCTAAGATCCCCTTTATGTTTCTTGGAGGTATCACCATTTCGATCTTGATCTTGGCGAACTCCTCAACTAACTTATCTTGCTCGGAAAGTAAACTCATTAGTTCCCCCTTATGACTCAATGCATCAGCTACCACATTCGCCTTTCCTGGATGGTAGTTAATGGTGCAGTCATAATCCTTAACCAATTCCAACCATCTTCTTTGACGCATATTCAACTCCTTCTGAGTGAACAAATACTTCAAGCTCTTATGGTCGGTAAAGATCTCACATTTGCCTCCATACAAGTAGTGTCTCCAGATCCTTAAAGCATGAACTACATCTGCGAGTTCTATGTCATGCGTAGGGTAATTCGTCTCATGGGTTTTGAGTTGTCGTGAGGCATAGGCCACTACCTTCCCATGTTGCATCAAGACACAACCTAAACCTTGTTTCAACGCATCACTATAAATAACGAAGTCCTTTGTTGGGTCGGGAATTGTCAAGATGGGTGCGGAAGTGAGCCTTTTCTTCAGCTCTTGGAAACTCTCCTCGCACTTCATGCTCCAAACAAACTTTTCCCCTTTCCTTGTAAGTCGAGTCATCGGCACGGCTACCTTAGAAAATCCTTCGATAAATCTTTGATAGTAGCCTGCTAGACCCAGAAAACTACGAACTTCACTCGCATTTATGGGAGTGGCCCATCCATTAATGGATTCAACTTTAGATGGATCCACTTTTATCCCTTGAGCAGTGATGATGTGACCAAGGAACGCTACCCGGTCCATCCAACTTACTAAACTTCGCATATAACTTCTCATTGCGAAGCGTTTCCAACACTATTTGTAAATGTTCTTCGTGCTCTTCTTTATTCTTCGAATAGATCAAGATGTCGTCGATGAAAACTATGATGAATTTATCCAAGTAGGGGTGGAAGACCCTATTCATCAAGTCCATGAACACTGCTGGAGCATTGCTTAGCCCGAAAGGCATCACAACAAATTTGTAGTGTCCATATCTCGTTCTAAAGCAGTCTTCAGAATGTCACTCTCTTTGATTTTCAATTGATGATACCCCGACCTTAAATCGATCTTAGAGAAAACTTTTTCTCCTTTTAGTTGATCGAATAAGTCTTCGATTCGAGGTAACGGGTACTTGTTCTTTAATGTGAGTCGATTAAGTTCTCTATAATCGATACACATTCTCATTGACCCATCTTTCTTCTTAACAAAGAGGACCGGTGCTCCCCACGGTGAGACACACGGTCGGACAAAACCTAAATCCAATAACTCTTGGATTTGTGCCTTTAGTTCTTGTAGTTCCTTCGGTGCCATCCTATATGGTGCCTTTGAGATGGGTGCTACCCCTGGTGTCAATTCAATAGCGAACTTGACTTGACGACTGGGCGGTAATCCTGGTAACTCTTCCGGGAAGACGTCCTTAAAATCTCGGACGATGGGTACTTCGAGCGGCGTTACCTCGACCACTGGATTGATAACCAAATTCACCAGGAAACCTTCACATCCCCCTTTTCTCAACAACTTTATGGCCTTCATTGCTGTTATCACTTGTGGCACCGTTTTAGTCTTAGCTCCATAGAACTTGATCTCTCCACCTTCAGAGAGATTCAAAATTATTTCTCTTTCTTGACATTGTATCTTCGCTTGATATTTCGTGAGCTAGTTCATTCCTAATATCAAGTCGAAATCTTTCATTTCGATCACATACAAGTCAGCCTCAAGATTCATTCCTCCTACATCGATTTTCACTCCCTTATCCATCAAGTTTGTGATCATCACGTTTCCGGATGGTAAACCAACTTCTAAGGGTTCCGCTACTCTATTGCTTTTAACTTCAGATAAATCATGAAATTTTCTTGACACAAAAGAGTGCGAAGCACCCGTATCAAAAAGCACAAAAGCAGGAATTCCTAAGATGGTTAACATACCTGTTATAACTCCAGGATTCTCTTCAGCCTCATTGCATGCCATAGCATACATTCGAGCATTCCTTCCAGTACCCGGTCCTGGCCTTGGCACTCTACTGCCTTGTTGCCTTTGACCGAACACAGGGCAAAAAGGCGTTGTATGCCCACTCTGATGACAGCGGTAACATTTTCCTTGCCTCAGAAGGCATTCTCCAAAATGTCTCTTACCACAATTTCGGCACGTGGGTTTGTTATCCATTCCCTGTTGACTGTTCACGCCACCAGTTTTCTGTTGTTTGCCTTGGTTAAAGCTTCTACCTTCCCAATACGAGCGCGAGAAAAACTTCTCCATGACCACCGTCTTGAACTTGTTCCATGTGAAAGCATCCCGTTCTACCTCTGAAGAGGTTCTCCAATAACCTTCCCACCAGTCATCAGCATCTTCAGTTAGCTGAAAAGTGGCGCACGTGACCTTCTGCACGTCGTCACAAGCTATCATCCTAAAGATTCTCTCGAGTGATCGAAACCACTCTTCCACTGCATCGGGTCCATCTCTACCATTGAAGGTGGGCGGTCGGTAGAGGCGGATTTTCTCTAATGCTTTTGTGTTATTGCCTCCATTCCTCAAACCGTTATCTTGGAGACATTGGAAAAAGGTTGTGAAGACCGTATCCATAGCTTCAACGGTCGTTTGGTCAAAATGGATCGGGTTTTCTTTGTTAACCCTGTTCCCGTTTCTTCTTCCTCGATTAGACGCCATATCCTAATGTCATCAATAATATTTTCTTGATTATTTTACTAGGTGTAACTCTCAATATACGTCGTAAAATTGCATTTCCTTTAGCCAAGATCCATAAAAGATATTTGGTCAACAAAATGACCCCACCGTATCTACCTCTGAAAGGTCACAACTAATTAAAATCTCTATGTTTTGGAGAGCAATCAGACAAAAAATCATAAAATATACCCAAATGGAATGTAATCATGAAATAACATGGTATTAATTAAATATTTGAATACTTGCAATGGATTTTCGTACCTTGAGGATATCGATGAATTTTCAACGAGGAGGAATAAAAACTATTAAATCTTTATTTTTAAAAACCTTTTGGTTTTTTTTAAACAAGTAGAGTCTATAGAACCAATCAAAACCTTGGCTCTGATACCACCCTGTAACGCCCCGATTTCGATAAAACAAATATATAGTTGGTATTTTAAAATATAATAAAATAGACTTGGCGTTACGTAAATATCTATTGTAAAATCAAAAGAGAATAGAGAATTTTCAAAATGTTCAAAATTACGCTGCGGAAAATAATAATATAAATGACCAAAATGCTATCAATTAAAATTGATAGTTAAGTAGCATTTATTTGAATTACGACTTTTATTTAAAACATAAAATTTAGAAAACATAAACCAACATCAAGTGTTTTATTCCATTCCTTGTCTCTCAATCACTCGATACCTTCATTTGTACCTAAAAGAAAAATGTTGTTGATTTGGGATGAGCTCAACATACTCAATAGTTACACCGACATATCTCATGCAAAATCATACCACTCAAAAATAGCACATTTAACCATAYAATTRGTAATTTTAACGTCGAAGACAGTTGACTGCAGCTAAAACGCGGTGGGTTTCCCCGATGACCCTTTTCCCCGGTCATAGGCACTTTAGGCCCCTGGTTTTAATCATTGGATATAGGACGCCGGGATAAACCCGATGACCCTTTTCCCCGGTCACGGACAACTTTTGCGGTCCACGGCTATATTAATTTATAAACATAGAATTTCATGATATACATTGCACATAGATTTGAGCACATAGAATTTGACATAAGACAAGTCGGTGGTCCCTACCTCGTAAATAAGTCGTTGAAAGTTGAGTGAAATGCAAGTGGTTGAATTCCATGTCCCGTATTGCTTGTCACCTAGTAAATTTAAAAATATACTTAATTAGAATATAGATTTTGAAATATGAATATATATATATATATATATATATATATATATATATAATTTAAAGTTCATAAAATATAAATATATAGTTAAAATAAATAAGATTGGACTGAATTGAAGTTTAATAAGTTTTCTTGGGCTGAATTGAGAGTTTTCATAAGTTGGAGGGCTAAATTTGGGGTTGTTGGTAAACTGGGGGTTGAATTGAAAAGGGCTAAACTTCTGGGGGTCAATTGGTAAATTTTGGAAAAAGGCTGGGTATAAAAGAGGTTTTCAGCCCCATATACTCCTCAGACCCGTCTCTTCCTCCTTATTTCTTCTCCAAAATTTCAGAATAATCGGCCAGCACTCAACGGTGGGCGACGACAAAATTGGCCGGCGGCGACCTGTAGCAGCTCCGAGTGATGGTTTCCGGCGACTACCCGCAGCGGTAGACAGCGACGCCTCACCCTAGGCGTGGCTGATTTTCTTCCCAAACCCAGAAATCGGCGACGGCGAGGACCTTCGCCTTTGATTCCTCCATGGCGGTGGCTCGGTGAAAGGAAAATGCGGCGATTCAGCATGTGGGGCCGCTGGGTTTTGGGTCGTGGCGGTTTGGGGGGGGGGGGGGGGGGAGGAGGTGATTTCGGGTTTTCCGGATTGTGAACGGCGGTTTTGTGATTGGGGTGGCGATGGTTCGGCCGGTTCTTGTGGGGTTGGTGTCATTTTCAGAAATTGGAATCGATTGATATGGGTTCTTATCAGGCTGTCATTATGGGTTTGGTGGTGATGGGTTGAGGTGGCTGCAGGTGGTCGGGGTTGACCGGAGAATTTGAGTCTGTTAGGGTTTGGACATAGCCCGATTTGGGCTGTGGTGTTGGGTTCGGGCCTGGGTTAGGGTTTGAAGTGGTTTCGGGTCTAGGTTAGGATTTGAAGTGGTTTCGGGCCTGGGTTAGGGTTTGAAGTGGTTTCGGGCCTGGGTTAGAGTTGGTGTGGCCGAAATTTTTTTTTGGGATTGATGGCTATTGTTCATGATGATGTTGACAGGGGTTCCTTGAAAACTTTAGGAAAAATAAGAACCTAGATTACCTATTTTTCTCGAATTGTATGCAGGAGTTGTGAACAACCTTGGAATAGATGAGGTTCCGTCTATATATATACTTAAGGTAAAACCTATCCCTAAAAGGATTAGGATTGATAAAATAATAAATGATATAAATCCTATTCTTAATAGGATTAGGATTGATAAAATAATAAATAATTAAATAATAAAATATTAATAAGTTATATTAATTTTAAAAGTTGAGATATATAATTTATTTGGCAAACGAACTATAAATCCGTTTAAAATAGAGTTCTTAGACTATTTAAAATAAAATATAAAATTGCTTATGGTGATGAACTTGGGATTAAAATTATATTTTAATGTATGACGATAAATAAAAATATAAAAATATGCAATTGACTATCGGGTTTTACACCGTTGCCAAGGATAGACCACCTGGTCGATTCTACTTCGGGTTGTGAGCTCCTAAGTATGATGGATGCTTCACAGGGGTATCACCAGATTCGGTTAGCCAAGGATGACCAGAAGTGGGTTAGCTTTATAACTCCGAAAGTAACTTATTGCTACGTGGTCATGCCGTTTGGGCTTAAGAATGCGGGCACCACATACCAACGATTGGTAGACAAGATGTTCAAAAATCAGCTCGGGCAAAACATGGAGGTCTATGTAGACGACATGTTGGTGAAGTGTGTCAAAGCAACCTCGCATGTGGATGACCTGAGGGAGACCTTTGATACCCTGAGGAAATATAGGATGAGGCTCAACCCCAAGAAATGTATGTTTGGGGTAAGAGCTGGAAATTTCCTGGGCTACATGGTCACAGAGAAGGGTATCGAGGCTAACCCTGAAAATATAAGAGCCATCATGGAAATGCAGATCCCGAGGAACATCAAAGAAATGCAGTGCCTAGCAGGCCGAATCAATGCTCTTAGTAGATTTGTCTCGCGTTCAGCTGAGAAGAGCTTGCCATTTTTTCAAGCCTTGCGTAAAAAAGCTCGTTTTCAGTGGAGTGCTGAATGTGAGGAAGCGTTCTGTAGGTTGAAAGAGCACATGGCTGGCATGACGTTACTCACCAAGCCAATCCAGGGTGAGCCCTTAATTCTGTACCTGTCAGTAGGGCAGCAAGCCGTCAGCTCTGTCTTGCTTAGAGAGGAAGGTAAGGTATAGAAGCCAAGTGTATTATTGGAGTAAAGTTTTGCACAGGCTTAGATTCGATATGTAGAGGTGGAGCGAGCAGTAATAGCACTGGTTGGAATGGCGCGCAAGCTGCGTCTATACTTTCTCTCACATAACATAGTAGTGCGAACAAACCTACCATAGAAGGCCATCATGGACAAGCCAGAGGCGTCGGGGCGGCTGGTCAAATGGATAATCGATCTTAGCAAGTTTGACATAACTTTTGAAGCTAGAATAGCCATTAAAGCCCAAACATTGGCAGACTTTGTGCAGGAAATGACCAGCTCTCCTGAGGACAAAAAAGAGTGGACAATTTTTATAGATGGTTCAATGGGGAACCTGGGCTGTGGTGCAGGCATAGTGCTGATCGATCCAACGGGTATAGCTACCGAAAATGGTGTGCGGATGAACTACACCTTGTCTAATAACGCGGCTGAGTATGAGGCTCTGTTGAGGGGGGTTCAAATGGCAAAAGATTTGGGGACAGAGCAGGTGTGTGCAAAAGTAGACTCACAGCTTGTCTATAGACAAATAAGTGGAGACTTTGAGATAAGGGATGAACATATGCAGAAATACCTTGCTTAGTTTAAGGAATTATCTAAAGGCATGAAAACTCTAACTGTCCTCCAAATCCCTAGAGAAGAGAACACAAGAGAAGATTACTTGGCCAAGGTTGCTAGTTCAGCTGCCGATTGTAAGGAGAGAACAATCACTTTATTAATGGCAGACCGACAACTTGGAGGAGAGCAAGTATGCTCAGTAAACAAAGGAGAGGATTGGAGATCTCCTATCAAAGCATACCTGGAAAGGGGAGAGCTGTCGGAAGATAAAAAGGAAGCAATGAAAGTGAGAACCAGGTCTGCCCGATTTTGTTTGAGTAAGGGGATGTTGTTTCGACGAGGATTTGGGCAGCCCCTATTACGATGCTAAAGCTTAGAGGAGGGCACCCATATCCTCAAGGAAGTCCATGAGGGTTGTTGCGGCAACCATATGGGAGCAAGGGCACTGGTCAGCAAGATAGTGCGAGCTGGCTATTTCTGGCCATCACTACGGAAAGAGGCGGAGGACTTCGTCAAGAGATGTGAAAAGTGCCAAAAAATGTCTCCTTTGACTCACCAGCCAGCAGAGGAGCTCATGACAATGAGCTCTCCCTGTCCCTTTGCGAAGTGGGGAATAGGCCTGGTCGGACCGTTTCTAATGGCCCCAGCCTAGAAGAAAATCTTGATTGTGGCCATTGACTACTTTAGTAAATGGGTTGAGGCCGAGGCTCTGGCGAAAATTATGGAAGAGGCGGTGATGGGATTTATCTGGAAAAGTATTATATGTCGGTTTGGCATCCCAAGAGTCATGATCTCGGACAATGGTACTCAGTTTATGGGAGCCAAAATCAGGGCTTGGTGCGCAAAAATGAAAATTCAGCAACACTTCACATCTGTTTACCACCCGTAAGCGAATGGACAAGTTGAAGTGACCAATCGCATCCTTGTCCAGGGGATTAAATCGCGCTTAGAAAAGTCAGGAGGTAAATGGGTGGAAGAGCTAAGTTCAATACTATGGGCCTACTGTACCAACCCTAAGGAAAGCACGAGTGAAACCCCCTTCAGCTTGGTGTATGGCATGGACGCCGTCATCCCTGCGGAGATTAGTCTTGAAACCCACCGAATACAAAACTTTGATGAAAACTAAAATGACGCACTGGTACAAGACGCGCTAGACCTAATTGAAGAGAAAAGAGATCGGGCGGCGGTTAGAATGGAGCACATGCGAGGACGAATTAGAGCAGCTTATAAAAAGACAATCCGGAGGAGATATTTCCAGGTGGGAGACCTGGTCTTGCGAAAGGCTGATCTGGGAAAAACAAAGGGGAAGCTGGATGCTACATGGTAAGGACCGTTCCGGGTAACACAGGTCTTGGCTGGCGGTGCTTACAAATTGGAGGAAATGGATGGGGGTGAGATACCCTGAGCATGGAACATTTCAAATTTACGTAAATTTTATGTGTAATTTGATTTTACAAAGTTTATTTATATAATCATAATGCAGGTTCATTCTTGTTTAACAACTAATGGATTTCTCTGAAGCCAGGATTGGCTAAGGGTGGATGCCCATGAAAATTCATAACCTAATTGTGAGATAAATCCAGGATTGGCTAAGGGTGGATGCCCATGAAAATTCCTGACCTAATTGTGACACGCCACAGCTCACGCTCAGTCTCATGGTAGCACTGGCGATACTTGTCGGCCCGCTCAGAGATGGCATGAGCCTCGCCGACGGCGACAGTCAACCGGTTCACCGATTCTGTCAAATTAGCTTTCTCCTCTTGCAGTTGATGATTCAACTGGCGGAGTTCGGAACACTCTCGCTTGTAGTGGCACTTCTTCTGCTTTTTCCTCTCCAAGAGCCGGCACATGTAGCTGATTTTCTCACGGAGAGCAGACAATTTGTCTAAAAGCTTAAAATTTTCGCCGAACATAAAGAGATTCTTTCGTTTCATAGTGTCGAGTTCTTCAGGCAAGTAAGGAGAAGTCATTGTGGAAATTGAAAGATAAAGAATTATAAGTGCAGATATATAAAGGAAAAAGAGGCACGTGCCAAGGAATAAAAAGTACTAAGGTTTCTGGAAAACCCTAGAATCTCAAGAGTCATTACAAGACAAAAAAACATTCATTATCATTAAAGATTGTTCAAATGTACAAGTCGAGAAGAAATATAAAGATAGACCAGCCACACAGGCAAACAACAGGTCTGATCAAAGAAAATGAAAGGAGATGCCCTAAACCTAGACTCTAGCATCCAGCTCCTCGGCAAGTTGCTCCACCGCCTCCTCTGCTAAGGCACCCGGTGAAGCTCCACCTGGCAGCTCACCTAAACCTGCGAAGGTTGGGGAAGGAGAAGAGGCAAGAAGAGCTAAGGTGAGAGCCTGGTCTGGTTGAGGCTGCTCTGGTGCAGGAGAATGAAGAATGGAGAAGACGTGCTCGAAAAACTCAGCTCCCCCAAGGGTATGCAGACGTTCCCGCTCTGGATCAAAAGTGAAAGAGGTGGGCTCGGGGGGAGTCTCCAAAGGCAGCTCTCGATCAAAAGGAACTCCGGGATGACCTGAGGCCCACTTGGCCTGCTCATCCAGGGCAAAGTAATAGTAACCCATTGCCTCTGGAATGAGCAATGAGTAGAGCTGCTTGGACCCCAGGAAAGCTTTCTGGGCCTCCTCCCTAGCGAGCTGGACTAATTTCAAACCCTTTTCAGAGTTTAAAAATTCATTCTCCCATCCTTCTCTGGCTTTGGCCAAGGCTTCGTCAGCTAGGCTCCTCGCCTCATTCAGAGCCTCATCCCGTGCTTCAGAACGGGCCATCTCCACCACCTTGGCTTCGCCCTTCTTCAACTCGGCCAGCTCGTCCCTTAGTTTTTTCAGCTCAACTCCTCGATCCTTAGCCAGAGCACGAAAACGCTGCTCCTTCTCGCGCAGCTCCTTAATCTCCTTGATCACGTCAAATTGTATCATAGATCTTGTGGCTCGAATGGCCAGAACAGCTCTCTTGGCCTCAGCCTAATTATAAAAGGAGGAGTTAAAACAACAAACAAAAGATAAGAAAGGGAGAAGAAATAGAAAGAAGAATTTACCTGAGCCTCATCTTGACACCACGACTCCAGTAGCTTGCGGTCACTCATCTTCTCCAGGACCCGCATGTACTCGGACGAACATTGCCCACTCACATGCCAAAGCACCACATCACCTGGGCAATTCAGGACTGGAGCTTTGGTGGAAGGGTTGGTGCTGCGGGTAATTGGCATCGTGGCAAAGGGGGTGCGCCTGCCCTGAGATGTTCTGGGCCTCTTGGCCAATAGAGTGCCATCCTCCTCGGACTCGGAGGTAGGGCTCACTGCCACTGTAGGGCGACGAGGCAACCGAGAAGGGCTGGAGCTCAGCACTCGAGAAGGAGTAGAGCCCTGGACATGGGGAGAGGAGGAGGAGCCCACTTCCTGGGCCCCCAGTTCTAGGGCAGCTCATGTTCCTTGCTTACGAGCCGCAATCATTTGGCGCATCATACTTGATGAAAGAGAAAAGAAGATGATAAGACTTTTGAAAATTAAGTATAAAGAACAGAACAGGATAAAAGGGATTTTACCAATCTCCCGGGTCAAAGGGCCCATTTCTAGCCGCTCATTGAAAAAATCCAGAACAAAGGGAAGGAGGAGTTCAGTTACGTGAAGAGGATACCCATTAAGGGTGGAAATGATTTTTTGCAAACGAGGAGACCTATCTGCAGCGGATAGAGATTATATGAGGGTAGCTTCTCGATGGGCTTATGGTCAAAACCCCAGTCTCCATCACAGTAGACAAAAAAGAATTTCTTCCTCCAGGCTTTGTTGGAGGAAAGGAGCCCATGCAAGAAATGAACTCCAGGTCTGGCGCGGAGATAGAAGCAGCCAGGGTAGGAGCTCTTAGCCTGGTAAAGCTGGTAGAAGGTCTGAGCTGTGGGATCCAGACCAGCATACCGCATGGCCAAATTATAACTCACTATGATTCTAAAGGAGTTGGGGGTAAACAGAAAAACAGGTATTTTGTACATTGCAGCGATTTCCAGCATCAAAATATTTACAGGAAGGTGCAAAACTGCCTGGAATTGATCGACGTAGAAAGTCAGCCAGCCACCCGGCGCCTGACACGCCAGAATACCCACCGGAGGGCTATAAGGATCAAATTTTCCGGAAAATTTATATTTATGCTGGATTTCCTCAATAGATCCATCACTGATGATGGAGGTGATGTTTGGATGATCAGAACTAGCAGAGGATATTCTAGAAATGATGAGGAAGAAGTAGCGGCCGCCGCGGCTGCCGAGGGAGAAGATGGCGGAGGTAAGGGGCTTAACGCCGCCGAAGGAGATGAATTAACGGGGAGAACGGCGGGAGGAGATGAGGACTCTGGCATTATTGAGAAAGTAATAAGGAAGTCGGAAAAGTACCTTGTATTTGAGGGTGGTCGGAAAAGTTGAAAGCCTGAAATTCGCTGGGTTGCTAGAGAGAGAAACGGAGCTCGAGAGTATTTTGCAAAAGTAAAATAAGAAAAGTGAAGAGGAGAGAGAGCACGGCGGGAATAAAAGGTAAGGAGCTAATTTCAAAAAACAATTATCGAGGAAAAAGCGGGATTTGATGGGATTCCCGCATTTAATGCGGGGCAGATGAATAGTACCCTAGGTGGTGAGCTAGAACGCCAAGCAGTGTAGGGTAGGTCACACGCCGCTGACTTGTCAGTGGTACAGTACTTGGAAAGGCGTGCAGGTATGATAACCGTTTCGGGATATGGACCGGTACCACTAATGCCAATGATTAGGCCTGGTTACCAGACGGATATTTAGGGATTCTTGCAAGTACGAGAAACAGAAAAGGTGTGTGGGACCTCATTTACTCCCAAAAGCCTTGAAATTTTACAGATCTACCCTAACCAATTCAGGGGGAGGAGTTTACGTGGCCTGAATAGCCAGACCTGGATAGGGGTAGATCTGATTACTAAGGAAAAGACAGGAGACTTAGTTAGATCAGTCCTTGGAAAGGTCTGGTCGGTCTTCTAAAAAAAAAGGTCAGAGATATATTGAAGAAGGGATCATCACAGCTCAGGAATTGTCCTGAACTACGAAATATTCCTAAGAGAACGGGATCAAGGCAGGCCTAATACCCTGACCTATGAGATAACCCGGAGAGAGCAGGATCAAGACAGATCTGGTATCCTGATCTCCTAAAAGGGGACAAGTGGGACCACTTGTCAGAATTGGTTGTGCAACGACCCTTGATTCGCGGCTAGTGTTTCCGAGATACCGGATGGGGTCCCCACTGAGGAAAACTATAAATACCTCAGCCTTAAGGCTAAGAAAGGTATGTAATTCTTGTGCATTCTTTTCCTTGCGCACTGAAACACTCTATAACGCTTATCTGACTTTAGCATCGGAGAGGTTTCCACCGGAAAACCTCCGGTGGTCCTTTTCTGACGTGTTCTTGGGTGCAGGTCAGGCTTACATAAGGCAAAAGTTCGGTTTCAGGTGTAGTCAAGTTTTCTGGGTGAAACACCCAAGTTTCCCCAATTCATTTCTAGGACCAACGACAACACCCTAAAATGCATTTTAACAACTTACTCAAGAACAAAGAACGATATTTCATTCCAAATCCAGCAGGTCATTGTAATAAGATCCACATCTTATAAACAGGAGAAAAAACCCGATGGGTCTAGTTAATAATTTGAAGAAAAAAAACTATCTATTTTCTCTTTTTGAGAATAAAGCTTACCATTTCCAGTTCAAAGTCCAACTTACGAGAAGGTCCGAAATAAGGCGGGGAAGTGGCAGTTGGGTGACCTTGTCCTCTTGAATAAACAACAAAATTTCATAAGTCTTGAACATACTTGTAAATGTTAACAGCAAGAACAAAATCTTGACTACAGAGCAAGATATTCGAGGGTTGATAATTCATGTTCAGGGAAAATAATAAAAAAATATATATATTTAAAATGAATTTATAGTTAAAACTATACTAGTAAACGTAGAATTAATCTCCATTTTACTTTAAAATGAAAAATCCCAAAAACTGGGAACAATAAGCTTCAAAACAAGTCAAAATCATTTAATGAAACAGAAATTAGAAACGGTACATACCTTTTCCGAATGCACCTGAAATTGAGGTTCCTGCTCAAGCAACGATGGTCGATCAGAAATTTCCAGAGAATAGAATATAATTATCCTCTCTCGTTAAATTTTATAGACCAAAGAAATTTGGGGATACATATAATATATTAGGGTGAAAATTCTCGCTTTTACCTTTCTAGTCAAATAATACCAAAAAAATACATAGAAATCCCAATTTAACGAGATTTTTAGGCTTCACTTTTGGCAAACTGTCAATGAATTTTTGAAATAAGAATGGACATTTGAAATTGGCCACAATTGTAGCTCTTTTATTAAAATTGGTACCTGGGTTAGCATCAACAAGATGTGAAGAAGGTTGATGCACATCCAATTTGGCCGGAGGGATGTCGGTCGGCGTTTTGCCATTTTTGTTCAAATGGGGATCGAAACTTGTTTTTTGAAAATTCTGTCGATTTTCAGGATTTAATATGGGGGAGTACGGGCAGGAGGCCATCTTGAGGAGGTGGTGGCCACCTCTCACGGCGGCGGCAGAGAGAGGAGGAAGACGAGGCGTTGTTTGGAAGAGAAGGCGCAGAACTAGAGAGAAGGCGGAGGAATGAAATGTAGGTTGGGAGTAGTTGTGTTATAATTATTTTATTTTTATTTTTATTAATTTAATATTTTAATTGGAAAAGACTTTCAAGAATGGTATTTTAATTACCGTTCTGTATCGAGGGACTTTCAAGAACGGTTTTAAAAATACCGTTCTGGAAAGTAGAAATATGGGCGGCAAAAGATTTTCATTTACGCGGTATTAAATTGGATAAGACTTTTGAGAACGGTATTATAAAAACCGTTCTGCATTGACGTAAATTCCAGAACATTATTCAAACAACGTTCTGGAATGTGCACTTTCCAGAACAGTTTTACAATACCGTTCTGGAATGTACACTTTCTAGAACGTTATTTGAATACCGTTCTGGATTGACTCATAATCCAAAATAGTTTTTCAATACCCGTTCTGGAATGTATACTTTCCAGAACGGTATTTGAGTATCGTTTTGGAAAATCATCTATCC
Organism: Phtheirospermum japonicum; assembly: GCA_014905375.1. Lineage (NCBI taxonomy): Eukaryota > Viridiplantae > Streptophyta > Magnoliopsida > Lamiales > Orobanchaceae > Phtheirospermum > Phtheirospermum japonicum. The sequence continues at coordinate 380,162 of BMAC01000615.1, read as the reverse complement.
AGAACGGTAATTTCAAATACCGTTCTAGAAAGTTTAATCCAGAACAGTATTTTAAATACCCTTCTAGATGCACCAGGATGTTCTGTTCTAGAATGCAGTTTCTGCACTAGTGAAATTCTTCCATAAGACCTCTTCGGAATATACACTCGGGTCCCAATAACAGCGCCTCTGCAAAACAAAACAAAACAATTTGATTAATAAAAATCATTATAAATAATAACTTTAAAAAATAATATTAGTTAAATTATCAAAAACTCAGGCTACCACAACTGACGATGATAATCGGGAATATGCTTGTACTTCCACCCATCGGGGTGTACACGAGCCTCGTGGATCAGGCGAAGGATCATCGTTAACTCCAATGAATCACTGCGTATCTTGGTAAAATATAGAGTTTGTTAGGGCAATATATTGAAATAAAGAATTTATTACTTACAAAAATTAAATTAAAGTTACTTACCTCAGGGGGACGATAAAAATCTCGATCATACTAGGACATGGTGGCATGAGTCTCTCGATGTACTAACATCAGACGGGGTTGCTGGAAATATCGGCGGGGTCCCTATCGATAAGTCCATCATATCATCGTCTATCTGACGATGTGATGATGATGATGTACCAAGAGAAGCACGGACCGAAGATGGGCCTAGAGAAGAACACCCACGACCTCTACATCTCATCTAAAAAAACATTAAAATTTAAGCACAATTTAACCAATTCAATCAATCCAATCAAACTTTAAATATATATGTTTGTATCAATTTTATAATTAACCTAAACCGACACTTTCACTATTTAGTTTATCGTCAAACTCATCTTCATCCTTATCTTCATCATCGGTTAGAAACTCATCTCCCATCTCCTCCTCTGCCTCATTGACAAGTTCATCCAACTCACTGATAATAAGGTCGACATGTAATTGGAAATCTCCATCCTCCAATTGTATTGAATTGTGCATTTCTATCTGCTCCTCTTGAAATGATTGATTAGGCATCATAGGCTCGATAAAATCTATTGTAGATCTCGCTTTAATTTTGCACATTGCCAACTAACCCATCTTATCTCAATTCAAACATGGATTCGAGCAGTAGTAAACTTGAACAGCTTAGGCAGCAAGTACAAATGGCTCATAGCAATTGAACCTACGCTTATAATTGACATCGACAAGATTATACTGAGGATGAACCTTTGTGCTTCCGAGAGTTGTACCAAACCACTCACAATTAAACATGAGTGTGCTCTTGTAAGTCAAGCTAGTATAGTCGAGTCTAACAACTTCTATGAGACGACCATAGTAATCATACTCATCATCCCCGTAGTTTGTTCCTTTTATACAGACGTCAGTGCTCGAAGTTGATCTATTTGATCCGTATGCAACTGTGTGAGATCTGTATCTATTTATCTTGCAACCATGATATGTAGTCACACATTATGATGGACCTAATGCTAGACTCTTAATGTACTTGTCGGTGACAGTGTTCAAAGGATCTTGTGTCTTTAACGACGGAAAGTAATAAACATATTATATATTAAGAAACCGATTTAAATGGCATATATATATGTCACAATTGTATATAATTATTTTAGAACAACACACATATCTCTCAAACCAGTCAACAAATTTACTTTCCAATTTTTTTTTCAGTCCATCGTCTGTAATGTTTGGTTTAGACTGTTTTACGACCTCCGTGAATACACTGAGGATGAATAAAATTAAAAATTATCTTAATTTATTATATGATTAATATTTCATTATAAAAAATTATAAATGATGACATTTCAAACCTGATAAATTCTTGCACTTCTTCACAGTTCAGTAAAACGTAATTTCTTGCCGCATCGAATTCTTCTTTGTTCAAGATTCTTTTCCCCGATGTTGCGAACGTTTCACCATATTTCTTAAGCACTGAGGGAGCGTCATTATCATCGTCTTCACCATTTTTTACATCATCATTACGAGGCAAATTTGTCCTCTTCATTAAGACGTGATCTTCAAAATAGTACGAAGTGAATGTTGATGCCTCTTCGATGAGATATGCATTTTCTATCGAGCCCTCAACGCTCGCCTTGTTCTTCATGCTGTCCTTCAATTTGAGAAGAAATATCTCGAATGGATACATCCACCTATATTGCACTGGACCTGCAGTTCTCGCCTCGTATACTAAGTGAACTGGTAAATGCTCCATGGAGTCAAAAAACTAGGCAAAAAGATCTTTTCAAGCTGACACAAAATTAGATGAATATCATGCTCTAAACGGCGCATATCATCAGTCCCAACCACTCTGAAGCTGAGGCTCTTGAAAAACAAACTCAGCTCTGTGAGGGCCTTCCACACGGGATGAACACGTGATAGTCATGACTCTTCATCCCAAACAATTTCAATCCCTTCTTATCAATGCAACGCCCAAGATTTGATGCATATCCATCTGGAAATTAAAGAACTTTCACCCACTCACACAAGGTAACTTTTGATGTCTTATCCAGTATGTAACAAGCTTTAGGATACTTTCCTGCTGCATCTTTTGTAGGCCGGGATGAAAATAATAATCGTTCAGTTCATCCCTGGATTTGGGAGTGTCTTTTGTCTTCCCCTTGACATTCATAACTGTGTTGAAAATATTATCAAACAAATTCTTCTCGATGTGCATAACGTCTAGATGGCATATCCCAATATATGCTTCTTTTCCTCCAACCACTTGATTTCGCTATGCGTCCATTGACGTCTTCTGCATCTAGATCGGTAACTTTCAAAAGCCCCAAACTTTCTATCTCTGCTAAAATCTCAATTTCTGACCGTACGCTCGGTGGTGGAGTCTCCACCTTTCTGTTTTTTTCGAAAATTCCTTCTACCTTTTTGAAAAGGATGACAACAATCAAGAAACTTCCGATGATTATCAAACCAAGATTGTTTCCCGCTGTACTTGAGAATAAATGCATCCGAACATTCCATGCAATATGGACATGTCGTTCTGCCAGTAATGCTCCAACCAGACGACATCGAGTAGGCGGGGAAATTGTTAATTGTCCACATGAGGGCTGCCCGTAATTGAAAATTCTATTGTTTAGAGATATCATACGAGGATGCACCAAACGTCCACAACTGATTTAACTCAGCGATTAGAGGTTATAGAAACACATCTAGCTTATCCTTCGCATTTTTTGGGGCCCAGAACAAGAACACTCAATAACATGTATTGCTCTTTCATACACATTCATGGAGGCAAGTTGTATGGTGTGACTATCAACGGCCACAAGGAATATTGCGCCCTGAAACAACCAAAAGGTTGAAAACCATATGTGCAAAGGCCTAATCTTACATTCCGACTTTCGGCGGGAAACTCCAAATGAGTTGATTGAAATGTTTCTAGGCCTTTGAATCTGACGGGTGACGCATCAGACCTTCATCAAGAACATGTTCAGCATGTCACCTCATGTGCTTTGCATTTGCTGCAGATGCGTATAGCCTTTAGAGACGAGGAGTTATTGGAAAATAATACATCTTTTTATACGCAATGCTGCTTTTCTATCATTTTGCTTTTCCCTGCTTAGCGGGTTTGAACCGATGGTTGTAAAACTTGCAACTGGTAAAATCAGCATCGTCTCTCTAATAGATCATACAATTGTTGATGCAACAATCGATCTTCTCGACTGGTAGGCCCATGCCCCTCAATAACTTCTTACTCTTATAAAAGAAATCTGGTATATGATCATCTTTCGACACAACTTCTTTGATTAAGTCTAGTACTTGATCATAGCACTTCTGGGACATGCGATTTTCCGCCTTCTGGTTCATTAGACGGGCAACTAACTGAGAATGTTTCTAACATCCGAGATACAAATGTTGATTTCCAGCACTCAACATATAGTAAAACTTTTGGGCCTCAGGATTGGGCGGTTCTTCAACATTAGGGCTAAATACAAAGTTCAGACCGGCTGCATCGTGAACCATATTGATGTTAGTGTTTGATGATTCTTCAGGGTCGGCGTAAGATGATCCCCCAATGTGAACCTCAAGGTCGACACGATGTATGGAATCAAGATTTATTTCACCATGGAATGTCTAGATGTAGTAATCTGGTGTGAATCATTTTTTAACGAGATGAAATTTGATCTCGTTTACATCGTGGTAACTACAGTTCCTACATTAAGTATGACTACAAGGACACTTTAGTTTTTCCCCATCCTTCATTTCTCCATGGGTGAGTGCGAATTGTATGAAACTCTCAACCCCTTCCACAAACGCGTTCGATAGATAACCGTCCACCTTCCGTTTGTACATCTAACTACGATTAGAACTCATCCTATAATATCCTAATTATGATTAATAATATAGATGATCAAATTATAGATAATCGAGTGCTATGAGGGTGCCTATAGAAAATGATTGAATTTTTGGTAAGGGACTTATCCCATTCAAGAATGTGATGTTCAGTAATAAAATTATCGTACTATGCATTTTGAGAACCTGAAAATTTCGGTAGCACCTCCTCTTAGTTCTCTAAGTACACATATATTGCAGTGCACCAGAGAATAAAGAAGAGATGGAAACCAAAATTCAAAAGTCCACAATATACATAAGCTTTAAGATAATCACATTCTCAAACTGTCCAAATCAGTGGACAATTCATAATTTAGTATCAAACTCTCTATTTGATACTAAATCCCAAACGGGTCTAAGGTAAGTGTTTTAGTGCATAAAGATTTTATACTTATTGATGCTAAATCAAGCTCTTAAAATTCGTGATGTGATGTTTCAACACTCGTAAGCTCTTAAAATCCATGATGTTTCTCAATATCATGTCTTTCCAAGCATACTCGGTTTTTTGTTATGATTTGGTAGAGTACGCTATACGTATAAAATGGAAGAGTCCAATATGGATTAGTTACTCACATTTAGTGCATAGTGACTTTAATTAATTATTAGTGAGTTTTGTACACCACGCAAAATGGGCCGACTGAATAAAGTAAATGGCATATCTGTAAATCCAACTTCACGTGTAACTTGCACCAAACAAATCATATATATTTATCACAAATCATATATACTAATCACAGATCATATAACATAAAATATAAATTAAACAAATTATTCACTTGCCGATCACCACGATATTTCAAAACCCCCACCACACACTTTTAACTTTTTAAAACCACCATCACATTTTGAGTAAAATTTATAATCCGTTATTGGAGGGACAAAATCTCCCGGGCGGCGCCGTATATAATGAAATCACCGATGTCTTCCCAAACCAATCACTACATCAATAAATCACAATTAAACCATAACATACATTAAATTAACATAACCGATCACCACGATATTTAAAAACAACCATCGCATAAACTTTCAAAGATAATTGCATAATTGAACCCTATTTGAACTAACAAACCCTAATTGCAATCGAACCTTATTTGAACTGATGAACCCTAATTGCATAATCGAACCTTATTTGAACTAACGAACCCTAATTTCATAATCGAACCCTAATTGAACTAATGAACCCTAATTATATAATTATCCCTAATTAAACCCTAATTATATAATTATCTATTAAAATCTAATTATATAATTATCCATAATTAAACTCGGATTATATAATCATCCCTAATTATATAATTATCCCTAATTAAACCCTAATTATATAATTATCCTTAATTAAACCCTAATTATATAATTATCCCTAAAATCAACCCTAATTATACAATAATACCTAAAATCAACCCTAATTAAACAAATAATTCTAATTAAATCAAACAAACATAAATTAATACATACAAAAATAATAAATAATTTTAGAATATTAAACCTTGAGAAACGGCGGCGACTTAGCGGGCGAACAGCGAGCGGACTTGGCTGGCGACTGGCAGCTCTGAGCAGCGAGGAATGGCGGGCGCTTGGCTTGGCATCTTGGAACGGTGGGCGAAACGGCGACAATGAGCGGAGTCGGGGCTGGGGCTGGCGTCGGGGCGGAGGCAGCGGCTGTTGCTCTGGCATCGGGGGCGGAGGCAAGCAATGGTTGCTCTGGCGTCGAGCGGGGAGCCGGGGTTTTCTTTTTTTGTTTTGCCTTTCTATTTCTGAGAAAGCAATCCGTTGTGTTTTTAAAACATAAATGCTGACCCTGTACGATACCCGTCAGCATATATATATCTTTTAATTTTGCTGGCGGGCTGGTACCCGTTAGCATTTATTTTTATGATGACGGGCTAGTACCCGTCAGTATTTGTTTTTAATTTTTTTTAATTATCTTGATGGGCTAGCACCCATCAGCAAAGCAGCCCGTCAATGGCCCATCAGCAAACCTGTCGCTGAATAAAAATACTGACGACTTGATGACAGGTAGCTGATAGGCTACTCGCTGATGGGCTTTGCCCGTCAGCAAGCCGTCAGTAAATTCCGCCTGTAAGCGGCTGTCAGCATATGCTGACGATTTTTCTACCCATCAGCAGATGCCAGTTTTTTTGTAGTGAAGTACTTGGGCCTCATTTGCTTTCTTGAATGAAATAGGAATTTTTTTTACCTCAAACCAAGGATAACACTATTAAGATAAAATTGTAGTTTGTTTCCTTAGCAGGATGAGGCAAAACTTTGAAGACGGTGATAAATTCTATTCAATTATTTGGTTTCGACGATTACATGAGGCAAAAGGTTATATAGATAGATTTGCCCTTATAATTATTTAAATATCCGTATCCCATTTACTCCTCATCCACCACTCCCTAGTCTAACATTTTCCACTGCTGTTCTAAAACATAACTGAAAACAGCTCGAACACAGCAGAGGAGACCTAAATCTGCACTCATGTTCAAATTAGCTTTTAGAATTCTGATAATCGAGATGACCCTTCTCATCGACAAGTAAGTCAAATCTCTTGATTAGTTGTAGGGATGTGATTTATGGTTTCTTGTGTTGTTACTAATCACTACAAGAAATTTGATGTTCGATGATGATACATTTCGTCATTGAAAGTCTATTTTTTCATCACTGAAGGGAAACAGTGACGAAATTTGAGCGTCACAGCGGTTGTCATGGTATGACTGTCACCATTGGTGAAAGTGACACTTTTTTCAAGCGCGTCACTAAATGTTCGGTTTTGATGACGCTGATGTAAATTGTCATCATAGATGATACTATTAGATGACACTGAATTCGTCACGTAATCTATTGAAAAATCATCATCAAAAGATCGATTTTGTCACCGTATGTTACTATTTTCAATGACAACTATTTAATTTGTCATCAAAACATTTGACTTTCCGTGACAAACATAACTACGGTGATAATTTTTATTGAGTTATAATGACGCTCATATTGTAATTATATGTATTAAAAATTTGTCAAATATAATGTAATTTGTCACGATAGATCTGTTTTATAGTGACGCAATATGATTGTCACTGAACATCTATAATTACAATGACAAATCATTGTGTCATCATTTACTATGAAAGGTGATGAAATTATTTATCACGAAAAACTAGCAATATATGATGAATATTATAATTATCATAAAAAATATGCGTTCAATGATGATTTAAGGGGTACATATGGTGATAAAATTCATTGTCATTAGATAAATTTATATGGTGACAAGCCAATCATCATAAATGATTTAGTTTAGGTGACAAGTTCAAAGTATTATGTGATGAAACAAGTTGTCATAATTTATTAAAGTGACAGATTTGAAATAATTATGTGACGCTTAAAGTTGTAATAATTGAGTGAACACGATTTGATTGTTTACTTTCATGACGACATAAATCGTCCTATATATGTGCATTAATTTGTCATTATTCTTGTAAGGGAAAATATCATAAATATGAAAATGAATGCAAAGAAGCATTTTTATCATTACAATAGAAATGATAAGAATATTCCAAAATACTTCTTCGACAATACCTAACATATACCAAGAGTACTGTAGCCAAAATATTATTTTGAAATATCCAGAACACATACCAAATTAGTTCTTCAAATAGACAACTAGAATTAATGTACTTGAAACATTCAAAACAAGGATCTAGAAGCTTAAACTAAACCAAAAGAGTTGAACCATATATCAAGACTTGTGTAACTTGAGCCTGACTTGTAGCCCGAACCTTCTTCTCGATCCCAAAATTAGCTCAAAGAACTGTAGCAGCAACTCGTAAACGTACACAGTTCTGGTCCGAACTCGTTTCAGCAACCAGTCTACTCAGCCTGAATCCACTTGTCCTAGCCAATTGTCGTTCGCTACTACGGCAAGTACACGTCTTGTAGTACCTGTAATCAAATCAAATGAAATACGGAATCAAGACGAGGTATAAGAAGGAATTACACAAATTAATTTCAAAACAAAAGTTAATGATAAATCTAGAAACACCCTTTTGTTGTTGTGTTGTCTTTGAACAATTTTGAAACAACAACTTGCTACAGAAATGAGTCGGGTGAGGAGTAATTGAGGGATAAAATATTGGCCATATTATAACACCAACCAATACACATCTAATCTAACTAAAACCAGAAATAAAAGGGAAAAAAAGGATGGCGACGGCGAATCCACCATTTCTAACTTCAAATCCCAAAACCCGTCACCACCCCCGGCCATCCATTCCATACAACCAGAAAATCAATCGCAAAACAAATAAAACCAAAATAAATCAAACAAAAATTTAGGAAACTAATCAAAAATTAAGAACTTTTTAGCCTATTTTATAAAGACTGTTATTTAAAACCGACAAGGTATGAAAAAGAGATTCTCACCTTTTCTTTAATGCCAAAAACGTGTATTCGATAAAATCTGATTAGTATCACATTGAACCATGAGAATATCAAGAACAAAGCGTAATGAAATTTCACATACAGCGGGCACAGCACGGGCAACACTCGTAATTGCAGCAGCTTTGGCTCCTTGGCGCACCCCTTCTGCAAAGCCAAAAACATATAAAATAAATAAATATATTATAACTTATATTCCATACATTGATAAATTAACAGAATACAAGCTAAATACAATTACGCTAAAAAGGATCCACTTGTGCTTACATAAATTTCTAGATGATCACAACAAAATATTAAAGTTTATTCTACGAAAAAAGGAGTGCAGATTAACAACACAATTGGTCATTACAATTAGAAATCACTCACAAACAGGCACCAACTCTTAATTTTTTTTAATCTCTAAATTAAAAAAATCTCTTAATTCCATCAAATTCTAAGAACTCCAGCTCAAAAAAAATAAAAAAAGAGCATATAACACAAATTTAACAAACAAAAAAAATCCTAAAATGCATAAAGAATCCCAAAAGGAACAAAAGTTGATCTATTTTCTGACATTTTTGTGCATCCTTTCATGAGTCATGTACAAGGTTCGGCAGAACATAAATAATTGGAAAAATTACCCTTGTTTTGCTTGCACACCACAAAATGCAATGACAACCACAACAATAGTGTGATAAGACAAAAAAATAATTGAATAAAAAATGCAAACCAAATGAAGTGAAAGGACAAACCTAATAGCGTCATTATTTCAGTTTTCTATATGTGACACGAGTAAAACTTGGATGACCCAAACTTTGACCCTAAACGTGTCACATACTTTACAATTACACTTTTTTTTTCATTTTCCTAAAAAAAATTAAAAATTTATATTATAAACATAAGTGAAAGGTAAATAACTTTATATAATTATTTAATTAAAATTTGAAATCAAAATTATATGTGGTGAGATCAAAAAAATAATTATATAATCGCATAATATAAAACAACTGTAGAAAAATAGAATACAAAGACCCTCAATTAAAATTTTAATACGATGCCTAGAGCTGTAAACGAGCCGAGTCGAGTCGAGTTTAGAGAATTTAAGCTTGCTCGTTTATTATCGAGCTCGAGCTTTTTTTAACGAACACATCGATGGCTCTCGAGTTTTTTCGAGTTTAATCGAGCCTAAACGAGCTCAAAAGATATTAATTATTAATTAAATTATCTCTACTTTATTACAAAAATAAAATAAAATATTTTTTAAAGTATATAATACACCTACTAAGATACGTAAATAAATAAATTTATATATATATTTCTATATTTTTCATTTGAATAAGTATAAAGATTACAATTAAAACTAAATTATTAGTTTAATTTATATGGGTTTAATAACAAACTCACTCTAAAGCTCACTAACGAACCCGCTCACGAACTAACGAGTCGAATACCATGAATCTAGAGTTTGCTCATTTATTAAACGAGCCTTTTTAAACGAGCTCGAGCGAGCTTTTATCGAGTCGGGTAGCGAATAGCTCACGAACTATTTGGCTCATTTACACCCCTAACGATGCCTCATTTATTTGGTATTTCTTTTTTCATTTTTGTAGTATTTTTTATATTTTTACAATATTTATATTTTTTTATTTTCAATATTTAGGAGATGATTTTTTATAATATAACATTAATTAAGTATATTACTTTCTGTTTTAAAATTCTTTAAGGTTTATTTTATTATATTTTATGACTTATTGATCTTTGTTATTGTTTTATTATCAACTTTCAATAGACAAAAAACTATTTAAAATTAACTTTTATATATTTTTAATTTGCTTTATCACTATCGGCGATTTATTCTTTGAATGTCTTTAAAATAAATATTTTGAAATTAATGATAATCTTATTATGATTTCAAAATAATTTCATATTTATATTATTATATTATATTATAATATTAATATTTATATTTTATTTRATTTTAGAAATTATTAAGAACCATTTATAATTAGAAATATATGTTATATTTATTTAACTAAATTCATATTTTTCTGATTATTTATTATTTATAGAGTTTTAAGTGTGTTTTGTTACTTTTAGGATTTAGTAAATAATTATTCAGGATTTAAATTATTTTTAATTTATTCTATAGAATTATTTTGAAATAAGATTTATTTTATATTATTTAAACTATTACTATCTTCATTTTTTTTCATAATTATATGATAAATATTTGTATATAAATATATTTCTTATATATATTTAACATGTTCCATATTCTTTTATTATTTATTTTATTATTTTAGAAAATTTCTTTGTTTTTTTATTATTAAATAGTTATTTGGAATTCATAATATTTTAATTCAATTTTAAAACTGTCTATGATTTATTTTATATTATTTATAATATATATGATTTTGTGACTTTTTTAATTTTAATTTAATTAATATATATTTATAATCTAAATACAGTTTTTTGTATTTATTTATTTGATTTTATATTTTTTTAATTTATATTACAAGTATTATATTCTTATTGGTTAAAGGTTTATTTAATAATTATATAATTATTTTGATATAAATTATATATAAAATAAACGTACAACAAAGTACGACTAAAGTACAACTAGATTATTCAGTTGTACTCAAAGATATTGATATGATTGAATTATGACATAATCTAATGATAAACTTTCGTGTACATGTTGACAAACAAGTACAATGGAAACTGATAATTAGAAAAGGCTAAATTTATTATAAGATCTTCACTTTGTCTTTGATACAAAGACTAAAAAAGGAGATGAACTCAATGATTTGTAATAAAAGTGACTGATATGATTATTTCGCGACTCACTAAATGGGAGAACTTGAAAGTATTGTCATGTGAGTTAAACTATAATTTGACGTATAATGTAGTATGCAAAAAGTTGTTTCATAATATATAAATTATTTACCTTTAATTTGTTTTAGGGCGCGGATATAGGCAACCATCTATTAATTAGTTCACCCCAATAAGAAAAAATCAACAAACCCACAAAATACTACACCCCCAAACACATCATCTTTTCTAGCCCTTCACCACCACTCCAACTCTGCTATTATCATCGTCCGTCAGACCGTCGCCGCCTCTGTTGAACAGGAAGAAGAAAAAACGTGATGGGTGGTGAAAGGTAAGTGATGAATTTGAGCGACAAAGGGTAAGAAACAAATGCAAAATAAAGGTGTTCGTCTCTCTCGAGCATATGTCATGTGTTTGAACTTTTTGATCGAACAATACAATGTTGTTCAAAAAAAAAATCGAACAAGCCTTAAAGGAGGCATTCAGAACAATTTTTAGAACATGTATTTTGTGTACGAATTAATTTTTCGCAGTTGCATTTTGTGTTCGAATCGATTTTTTAAACATATATTTCGAAAGTTTGGTTCGAACAACTTTTTTCAAGGCCTTTTTTTTATTTTTCTTTCTTCAATGGCATGCGGCGATATCGTATTTCTGTGTGCATGTTTTATTTATATTTTTAATAGACGACGGCCATGACAGTGGCGACGGTGAAGGATGACGGCTGGAGTGGTGGTGGAGAGTTGAAGGAGATAAAGTGTTTGGGGTGTAGGGTTTAAGGATAATATTGATATTTTTGTGATAACATTTTTAGTAGAGTGAACTAATAAATAAAACGAGGTGTGTATATCCACGCTCTTTGTTTTAAATTTGCTCGTGTTGACAAATCGTGACTTGAGTATTTTAAGTTATTATATTACATTAATAAATTAATGATATTACACTTACATCGATTTAATTTACACCATCCATTTCAATTGCTCCGTGCATCGCACGGGTTAAGTACTAGTTAGTGCTAATTAATCAAAATTACTTTGATATATTTTTTAGTAGATGATAAATATGTTCAAGCTTCCACACCCACACACAATGAATTTGAGGAGAGTCGTCTGGTCACCCTCACCTCTACGTGCTACCTTATATTTATCTATTTTTTGCATTTCACTACTCACTAGATTTTGGCCCGCACTTCGTTGCGGGGCAAATGTAATTTCAGTAATTTCTAGAATAAAATAAATTAATTTATAAGAGATTAGAAAAAAAGTGAAAAATATAAAAGAAATATGTTTTATTGTCAACCATTACTTCTGTTAATCATTCTACATCATTAACTCACTTTCATAATCAAAATTTTAGAGCTTGGATTTTAATTATTTGTAGTGAGACGAAAAAAATTATATAAAAATAAGATCACATTATAACATTGAATCAACTGAGACATGGATAATATAATATACAAAAATTTATATTAGACAACCTAATGGGGTACATTTAGTTAGGCAACAACTCCAAAAGGTTTAAGTGTTTCTTTTTAATTTTAGGTTTTTTTTTTTAGTTTTTAGTTTGGTTTAGTTTCTCTAATTTAGGGTTTTCTTTTTAATTTTATGTTTAAGATTTTATTTTGGTTTTAAGCAATTTTTGAAGATCTTCTAGAATTTTTTGGGTATTTTTTTAATTTTAAAAAGAAATTTTCTGACTAACAGTTACGGTGCCAATTTGTCTCAATATATAAATATAAAATGCATGAACTTTTCATATAAAAAATAAAATACTATCCTCCTTAACTCTCTAAACCTTCCTATATTGTGTACGTAGATTAAATATATTAAATTATGTATCTTTAAATAATTATTCTTTATACAATATAATTTTTCTTTACGTAATATACATTTATTAATAATTTTCATTCGTGTTATAAATATTTTGAAATTATTAAATTAGATGTTCTGAAATAATTATTCTTTATATAATATAGTATTCCTTTACCTATATAAATATTTATTAATAATATTTCATCTTAACATTTGAGTCTTATTCATTTACTTGAAAATTTATTATAAATTAAAAATAAAAAAATACATTTGAAACAAAATTATATCCAAATTATAGGAAAACGAAATAAAATATTTAAACACCAAATAAATAAATTAAAAAAATTAAATGATAAATTTTATGACTGCCAACTAAGGACAAAATCTCAAATAAGAATTTAAAATATGAAAATGAAAAACAAAAAAGAAAAATAAATGAGTTTAATAAAAAATTCTTGATGAAAGATTTTAATTGTTTGTGAATAAGAAAAAAAAATTAATTTAAAAAGAAAGAATTAAAATAATACATTCTTTAAATAAATATAATTATTATTTGTAATATGTTGAGAATAAAAATATCATAATTGAAAATGTAGTTTAATGGGGAAATAAACACTAATGGATTAGGTTTTTTAAAGTTTTAATTATTTGTAGTGAGAGGGAAAAAAAGAAATTATATAAAAATAAGGTCACATTGTAACATCGAATCAACTGTCACATGGATAATATAAAATATTAAATTTTTTGTTAGACAACCTAACGGGGTACATTTCGTTAGGCAACTCCCAAATAGTTTAAGTGTTTTTTTAGGGTTCTTTTTTAGTTTATACTTTAGTTTAGTTTATCTACATTAGGTTTTTTATAATTATATTTTATTTTATTTTTAAGTTTTTTTGTTTTGGTTTTAAGCAATTTTTTGAAGGTTCACTAAATTTTTTTGGGTATTTTTTTAATTTTAAAATCAGTTTTAAGGACTAACGGTTGGGTGCCAGTTTGTCTTAATATACAAATATAAAATCATCACTTTGGAATATGAGCTCTAGTGCGAACATATTTGTCTATTACGTAAATGTACCTAGTAGTGCAATTTGATATTATGTAATATATCTATATATTGATGTATATTTATTTTATATGTCATATATATCTGAAATATTAATTTAATGTAATCATGCGGTCAGATTCGTTGAACCTGTGATATAACAATTATATGTTCCTCATTGACTCTCTAAATTTTCCTATATTTATAGGTAAATTAAATATATTAAATTATGTATCTGTAAATAATTATTCTTTATACAATATTATTTTCACTTACATAATATACATTAATTAATAATAGTCATTCATATTATAAATATTTCGAAATTATTAGATTAGGTGTCCTGAAATAGTTATTCTTTATATACTTGAAAATATATTATAAATAAAGTATTGAAAAAATACATTAGAAAAAAAAATTAAATCCAAATAATAGGAAAAAGAAACCAAACATTAAAAGTTCTAAATAAAAAAATTAAATGATAAATATTATGGCTGCCAACTAAGGACAAAAATATCAAATAAGAGTTTAAAGTATGAAAGGGAAAAACAAAAAATAAATGAGTTTCATTTTTAGAAAAAAAAAAATCTTGATGACGGATTTTAATTGTGGAGAGAAAAAAAAAGTAAATTACAAAGATAGAATTAAAAAATACATTCGTTAAATAAATTAGTTTTTATTTTTTAATATATTGAGAATAAAAATATCATAATTGAAAATGTAATTTAATGGAGAAATAAAATTACACTAATAGATTAAAATTTCTAAAGTTCAATTTTTT
This sequence comes from Phtheirospermum japonicum, assembly GCA_014905375.1. Lineage (NCBI taxonomy): Eukaryota > Viridiplantae > Streptophyta > Magnoliopsida > Lamiales > Orobanchaceae > Phtheirospermum > Phtheirospermum japonicum. The sequence continues at coordinate 364,956 of BMAC01000615.1, read as the reverse complement.
TGCTAAACAATAACCATTCAGAACTCTTTACCATAAATTAGTACAATATATAAAAATAATATAATTTTGAAATCTTTTTATACTAATTGATTTGATCTTTTTTTATATAAGATTTATTAAAAACAATAAACATTATTTACTCTCTTTATTTGAAATATTTTAATTGCCTGGAAAAAATTAGAATAGATCATTGAATAACACAATTAGTCTATATATGTTTATTAATACAATTAGTCTATATATGTTTATTAATGTGTTATATAAAGGAATACATAGTTGGGTTGGGGACTAAGTCCGATATTTTATTTAATAAATCAATAAATAATTTAGGAAATATAATAATAATAAAATAAATATAAAATTAAGAAGTTAGTTAAATGATTTTTTTTAATATTGTTTCAAGGGTTTTTACTTTTTTCTTTTTTTTTTATTTTATAATTTAGCTATAGTAAGGTTTAAATCCTTAAACCCAACCCTTCTTTTTTCCTAATTTTTTATATATAGTTTCTTTTTCCTAATTGTTGTCTTTTTTATATTGTTTCATTTTTCTTCTTATATAAAGGTTCTTTTTCCTAATTGTTTACTGAATGGTGAATTGAATAGGAGATAATGGAAACTGAATGCATGTTCATCCATTATCCTCAACAAATGAAGACAAAATCTCATGCTCACGTGGGTTAGGTCATAATAAAACTTATTAAAGTAAAGAATATAAAATTAAAGCCACGGGAGAAATAAAAAGAAAAACACTTGATATGAAAAAAGACTTGACAAATGATATAGTGACAAATGGTTATCACAAAACCTGCAGGTCATCTTTAATATAAAGGTATAGATTAAGCTTATTTTATGAATTTCAAATTTTATTTTATAATTTTTTTTAGTTTTTATCTTCATTTTGTAGATTTATCAAATAATAATTTGGATTATAATTATATTATTTGAACAATTGTTTATTATAAAAATTTATAATTTTAAGTTTTGAGATTTATCTAATATTATATTATAATATTTTATAAACAAAATAAAAACCATTAGTATTATAAATTAAATATAAAATTCATAGAAGAAGTTAAATTAGCTAATAAATACTAAAATTGAATTCTAGGAAATGATTAAATAAATCAAAGAAACAAATATATATATCATAAAATATTTTAAAATCACACAAAGCTGTACCTCTCGATTAGATTATATACATCACTCAGCTAAGGATCTTTTTTTTTTTTTTTTTTTAATATTTATATATTCTACCATTTTTCAAAATTAGGAAACAATTCATTTGGATTTAATTTTAATTAAATATAGTCTTATTAATTTCAGTTTCTTTGATTTTTTATTTTTCATTTTTAGTCTTAAATATTTAAATAACTTCTTAGAATATATTTAAATAATTTAATTTATAATAATTAGCGATTTATATAATACGTTTTTTAAATTTTTTAAAAAATAAGTATTTAGGATTTAGCTATTTAATAATCATAGAAAATAAAATATTTTAATAATTATTTATATTATAAACGTGTCTGAGTCGTGCCGTGTCCTATATTTTTAAAAATAAGCGTGTTCTTGTGTCCGTGTCGTGTCGTGTCCCGTGTTCGTATCCATGCCGGTTGTTTTGCATATAATTGTGGTATTTTTCTCGTATTTTTAATTAGGATTTTACGTTAATTTTAGTAGATTTAATCGAGTTTTATTAGGTTTTTTGTTTGTTTTCTCGTTTTTGTTGTTTTTCGTGTTTCTCGTTTATTTTATATTTAATTGGGTTAAATGACTTCAATTAATTGGAAGTTTGGTGTAATTCTTGGGTTTTAATATTTAAAATTCTCATTTAATAGGTGACTTAAGGATTTGAACTCAAGCCAAGGCGTGGAGACAAAAACTCAAGCCTAACCTTACCTATTTGCATGCCTAAATAGGTGTCAAGATGCTCCAAAATAGGTAAACTTTCTGAAATGGTTGCGTAACCTTGCTTAGGTTGGCCTATTTTCATGCCATCACCCTAGGCGCAAAAACAGGCACGATTTCTCTCCAAAATCCGCGCCTAGAAGCATTCCCGCGCGTAGCGCTCGGCGCTCCCGCACGCGTCCGCCCGCAGCCCGCGCGCGCCAAAATAAAATTTTGAGAGACAAGGTATTTGAACACACAATGTTTAATATTGATACCTAGCCCCAACCACTACATCACATGGTCTTTATGTTATAATTTATAAACAAAAAAATATACATTCAAAAATAACTTTAATCTTTCTTTTAACCTTACATAACTTACTAGAAATTTATTTTTTAAGCTTAACATAAAATTTAATACTTCTCATAAATATAAGATAAATTCTAAATAACTATTTATTAAATAAAAAAAAGTAATATAATCAAAATCAAAATATAAAATATTATAATATAATACTAAATAAACCTCAAAACTTAAAATTATAACCAAAATATAGTGCCATGAAGGTACTGTGCTCCCAACTATTCCTGCATTTACATCCAATGATATACCATTATTCATAACCAATTTTCATTTAGTATTATATTACAACATTTTATATTTGGATTTCATTTTCGTTGTTTTCTAATTTGTTAAGTATTTGTTGTTTGTATTACTAAACTGGTTCCACATTCTTTTTCTTATTTGTTTGATCATTTTATAATATCATTTGTTTTTTAAGGTTTATTTTAATATTTACTTTATATTATCTTTCAATATATTTTATTTTAATTATTCAATAAATATACAAATAAAAAACTTGAGAAATTTATTAAAAATATAAAATAGTTATTTTTGGAAGCAGTTTTGTTAAGAACCGCTTGCTCTAAGGAGAATATTACGCCTTCAGTTTGCCCCAAGTTTTTTAGAAGTGATATCTGTTATGAACCGCCTCTTTTGGAGACAATTGAGTTGCCTGGGATACTCAAACCATTAAATCCTAAGTTCGACTCTTTTGTAGAATATTTGGAATATATTTACTAAACAGTGCATGAGTAATAATAATAATAATAATAATAATAATAATAATAATAATAATAATAATTATTATTATTATTATAATTATAATTTTTATTTTTATTACTATAAAATTTAAAATAAATAAAGATTTATAATTATTTTATAAATAAATATTAAATAAATTTGAAAATTAAAAAGTCATCAAAAATAAATAAAAATATATAAAATAAAAAGTAATATTATAAAATGACATAATATAATAGAGAAGGGAATTATAAATCATATAAGAGTAAACTATAAAAATTTATAATTATTTTGAAATTAATCACACTTTGTTATATTTTTATCTAATTTAAAAGCATTTTGAAATTTTATTTATAATACTTGTTACTATTTATTATTAATTTTTAATTAATTGTTCATGATTAAATATTTATCTTTACATTCATTTAACTTACTTTATAATTTTTAACAACTTATATTATTATTCTATAATACTTTAAAATTATTTACTTTAATATTTATTAAATAAGTATATAAATTTAAAGCATAATTTATTAATAATTTGCCTTATTTCGATTTTTGATCTTTAAATAGTATTATTATAATATTTTATATTTCATTTACAAAAGCCCTCAATTAATTTTGTGAATCGACATCTCACTTTTTAATACTTTTTTTTCTTTTTGTTTACTTAATAGTTTTCTTAGTTTTTTAACATTCATTCATTTCTTTCTTTTTCTTTTTTTAAATATTTTTGAAATAACTATTTAGACGTTAATCAAATTTATTATATTTGTTTTCAAATTCTAAAGTGTTTTAAGATTTATTTTATAATTGTTCTTATAATATTTATTTTTTTTAATTTTTTAATTATACTAAGTAATTATTCATGAATATATATAATTTCTATATGTATTTAAATGACTTTATGTTTTTTTAAAGACTTATATTATTATTCTACAGTATTTTTATGATCTTATTTTTGAAATTTATTAAATAATTATTTTTAAGATTTCTTGGTATGGACAACCTGTAGGTTTTTCATAAGAATTTTGTATTCCAGAATTTAATTGTAGAGGGCCTCCTAATGTAGTGGTTATAATGTTTTTCTCTAACTTTTAGGTTTGGAGTTCAATTCCCCTTGTTTATATATTATTTTTGCTCTCTTTTATTTTTCAAGTATTTTCTTTTCACTCTATTACCAAGAAAAAACCCCTAAATATTTTCTATTATATTTTTATTATTAAATATATTAAGTAATTACTCATGTAAAATATGTATTTTAAATATTCATTTAACTAACTTTATAATTTTTTTACCACTTATATTAATATTTTATATAATTAATTATATTTAATTTTCCTATTTATTAAATAATATATAAATTCAAACAATAGTTTATAAATAATATCTTTATTTCAAGTTTTGAGATTAAATTAGTACTATATTATAACATTTTATATTTTGTTAAGAAAACACTAAAATAATTTTGTAACCCAACATTTTATTTTTTATTACATATTTTTTTTGTTTATTTAGTAGTTTTCTTTATTTTATAACATTCATTTTTTTTTTCTTTCTTGGGTTTTAGAATAATTATTTAGCAGTTAGTCAATTTTTTTTATATTTTTTTTCGGTTTACAAGTACTTTGAGATTATTTGATTATACTTTATTAATTTTAGGTTACGTTTTAATTTTACTAAATATATTAAAATGATCAAATATTTATTTTTTAAAATTTATTTAAATTACATTATGATTTTAACGACTTATATTAATAGTCTATAATATTTTTAATTATTTTATTTTAAAATTTTATAAAATAATTATATGAATCTTAATTATAACTTATTATATATTTTCTGATTTCAAACTTCAAGATTTATTTAGTATTATATTATAATATTTTATATTTTGATTTTTTATATTTTCTTCGTTTTATAATTTATTGAATAGTTATTTCGAAAAAAAATTATTTGTTAAACTAGCAACATAATTTAATTTCTCTACTTTGTTTTATATCATTTTACAATATTCTTTGTTTTTTTCTGATTTTTCAAATAGTTTTATCAGGATTTTTTTAAACTTATCATAATTAAAATAATTTCTAAAAAAATGAATATAATACTCAAAGAAAATTATGGAATTACATAAGTAAAATATATAACTTATAATTATTTCTAATATAATCATAATTTATTATTTTATCTAATTTAAAATTATTTTGATATTTAGTTATAATATTTAATAAAATCTAAGTCATTTTTTTATTTTTAAATATATTAATTATTCATGATTAATATTTATTTATCCTAAATTATAAAATTTAAATTAATTATGTTGTTATTTATATTATTTTTATTTTTTTGTTTCCATTTTTATTAAATAGTTATATAAATTTAAAAATATTGTGTTATATATTCTTTATGATTTTAAGTTTTGAATTTTATTTATTATTATATTACGAATTTTATATTTTGCCTTTTATTTTTTATTTATTTATCTTTTTCATATTATAATTTATTAAATAGTTATTTAGAGTTTTTTTTATTTATTTATGAAAAGATTATGTGGTAGTTTTGATTTATATAAGGTTAAGAGTAATTGTGATCAGACAAGCGTTAATTATATATTATTTCTAAAAATTAACATCAAATACTAGTTGGTTAAATGGTTAGAATCATACCTTGTTAGCAGTTAGTGCTATACATCGAGGGTTCAAGTCCCATAGTGGTTGCGATTTTAATTTTTTGAGTCAAAAAAAATAATCTTCAAGAGACCCTATATAACTTACCAGAAATTCATTTTTTAAACTTAATAAAAATGTTATTACTTCTCATAAATATAAAATAAATTCTAAATACCTATTTAATAAATATGAAAAGAACTTATAAACAAAATAAAATGTTATAAAATAATACTAAATAAATATCAAAACTTAAAATCAGAATTATATATATACATACATACATATATATATATATATATATATATACTAAAAATATTTTAAATTTACATATTTATAAGATAAATTTGTAAAATAAAAAACTTAAAAAATAGTTTAGAATAATAATATAAGCCATTAAAAATTATAAAGCAAGATAAATAAGTATTTAATCATGAATAACTACTGATATATTTTAAAAATGAAAAATATAATTGAAGTATTATAAAATAAATATCAAAATATATTTAAATTATATAAGAATATAATAATGTGTGATTAACTTCTAAATAAATATTTCACACACATAAAAATGGTATTCACAAAAAGTGATGTTCACAAAAAGAGATTTTGGGTAAAGAGATTAATTGAGAACTTTTGTAGAAAAATATAAAATGTTATAAAACAATAATAAATAAATCTCAAAACTTGAAATCAGAAAATAAATCTATTATTTAAATTTATAAACTTATTGAATCAATTTTAAAAATAAGAAACTTAAGAAATATTATCTAATAATATAGTCGTTAAGAAATATAAAGTAATTAAATTTAATTAATATTACATTTGGAGAAATTAATGGGAAAAATGATTCTTTTAATAACACAAATATGCAGTGATACCAAAAATTATCTCTAATTATTATCAATTTGTTATCGGAAGAGTTTACTAAATCTGGTGTGAATTTGTAACAAAAATAAAATTACTATGACAAATTCATATTTGACGTCACCAAATAACTCTTTCGTGTCAAAATAATATTGTCGCCATTTTTCTAGAACTTATGACAAATTGTAGCATTGTCATGAAAAGAAACTTGTTGTGACACCAAATATCGTCACCGTTCTTCAAGGGGACATTGGTGACAAAATTGATTCTGTCACAACTAGAAATTTATCGTGACACCCAATTCTCGTCACATTTTATTATATGTTTGTCATAAAATGGGTTTTCCGAATCATTTTTTTTGTCATCCCAAAATTGTGACAAAATACATTTAAACGTCATCAAATTTAAGTATTCGTGACGAAATCGGTGAACAGTTGTGACAACAGTAAATGTTGTCATATAAGGGTGTTATTCTGTGACGAAATTAAAAAACGTCACTATTGTTTAACATACAATGACGAATTTTTATGTGTGAAAAAACAAATCGTCACTAAACATCAAATTTCTTGCAGTGAATATCAACATTTGTATAGAATCTCATATTAGTTGAACCAGTGGCAATAAATTTAGGATCTTTGTGGGTGTTGAATAATACCTAAGTAGGTATTATTCATTATTTGTTCGATTTTGTTGTATTATAGAATGATTGGTAATATCATTAAGTATGCTTTTAGGATAAATATATTAAAATAATTTAAATAATCAATTTGCTTGGGTTCATTGGCTTATTAGAACAATTAACTTCAATTACGTTTCTTGATGTATGTAATGTGTTTTTTTGCTTGTTGGTGTAATATGAAAGGTAGTTGGTGCACTCCTGCATGTTCATCCAGGATAAGTACTAACAGTCATTGTCATGTATTATCCACGTATTATTCAGTTCACGCATTATCCCTACTAATTATTTGCAAATTCTCCCTCTTTATTTTTGTTAATATATTATACTTTCTTGTGGAAATGGTTATTAGTAGAACATTTAAAATTGACGCTTACAACATGAGTATAATTACATTGTAGAAAGATTTGTTTAGATTTCATATTTATCCTAGTGTGTGGTTCAAAATCAAAATGAGTAGTTCTCATGGTTCCTCTTATCCACACCAACAACCTTTCTGCTGAAGTGCCCAAAATGTCATGAAGATTTTGCCAAAAGAATGTTGTTATCACTTTGAATTAAGTGTTCAGACTTCAGGAACATGAAGAAATCCTCGATGTCGCTTTGTGGCTTGTCCAGAAAGAGTGGTAACAATATTTACAATCACAGGCATTATATCTCATTTCCTCCTTAATCCATATCTATATCACTTTTAATGAAACTTGCTAACAGTTTAATATTTTGCAGGAAGGTAAGTGTAATTTTGTTATATTACATGATCATGCACCAAAACAAAATGAGTTAATTGAAGAGTTGTGTGAGGAGATCTGCATGTGCAACTTACAGTGTAAAAATTGAAATAACATTCACAGAAGTCCACACAATGCAGCCTATTTGCATGGACTGTCCTTCTAATTTTCTTATTTTTGTGGTTCTTTACATTAATCACAACAATGTATCCATATTTGACTTCTTTTTGCAAGTGTTTGTGTTGAAATATATGGTTTTCATGCACCTGCTCTCCTCAGCAACACTTCATGCATACGTGAYCAGTGACCAGCTGGAGCAGTTTTGTCTTCTACCTTATGCTAGCTGTCAAGRATCCTTGAGGAATCCCATGTGGAATATTCTGTCAAMAGTAACTAGCCYTTWTCTAGGTTTTTAGGCATCCAGTAGTCTGTTGACATGTGGCTAGGTATAGCATCTAGAACAAGGGTCCGCAGCCCTATATATATCTGTTATCATCTTCTATAAATGGTAACCTGAAAAATATACTTAATGAACCAACTTTATGGTGTGTCTTATTTCATGAATTTCTGAGCTTCTAACATGGTATCAGAGCAGGTTTTCTGAACCTGTCTCTGGTGCTACTGTCCCACATCTCTTTATTAAGTTGACTACCCTTTATCATGGCTGATTCATCAGCCTCAAGTTCTTCAAACGTTGTGCTTAATAGCAATAATACAAACCTCCAAATAATCCAGCCTCAGTCCCAACTTCTCACAACAAAACTCTCTGATTCAAATTATCTCATATGGAAATAGCAAATTCTTACAGCTGTAAGGGGTTATGGCCTTGAGGAGTATCTCAATGGATCTGTTACTATACCTCAAAAACTTGTGAAGAGCACACAGAATCCTGATGCTCTAATGCTGAATCCTGATTTTCTTGCTTATCAGAGGCAAGACTAATTGCTTGCTTCATGGTTGCTTTCATCCTTGTCAGAAGGCTTATTAGTACTCATGGTTAGACTAGAGACCTCTCATCAAATGTGGAGAGCCCTGGAGATAAACTATTCCAGTCAAGCTTTAGCAAGGAAAATGCAGTATAAACTACAATTAACCACAATCAAAAAAAGGTAACCTTTCCATCAGAGAGTATCTAAATAAGGTAAAACTGTGTTGTGATGCTTTAGCCTCAACTGGTCAGAGAGTTTCAGAGTCAGATCAGGTTATGCATATATTGTCAGGCCTTGGTAGTGAGTATGATTCTGTAGTTGTGCCTGTTACTTCTAGACCTGAGCTGTTTACTGTGAATCAAGTTAGTGCCCTTCTTCTTAGCTTTGAAAACAGAATTGAAGCCACCAATCCTGCTGTTGCTGATGACAGTAGCACCCTCATTGCAAATATGGATGCCCAGGGTAACAAAAAGGAAAATTATTCCTCATATCAAAGTAATAGAGGCAGGAGGAATTATCTCAGAGGTACTGGAAGGCGAAATAGAGGCAGGGGAAGAGGTAGAAACACCTACAACAAAGTTGCTTGTCAAATATGTCACTACACAAATCATACTGCTGAGAAATGCTATTACAGGGGGATTTGAACTTTGTTCCTAACTCTTCAAACCAAAATCAAGGTACCAGGCAGTTCAACAATAGGAATTACAATCCTACAGCTGTGGTTGCTGCTCAAAGTCAGGATAACATCTCTGTCACCTCAGACACTCTTAACTGGTTCCCAGATTCTGGAGCTACAAACCATGTCACTTATGACATGTCTAATCTCAATACTATCTCTGAATACCAAGGCTCAAACAAACTGCATGTTGGAAATGGAACAGGTCTGACTATCACACATATTGGTAACTCTGTACTTAAGTCCCCTCACTGCACTTCTGTTTTTCATCTCAAGAGATTGTTACTTGTTCCATGTATCACTAAGAATCTCATGAGTGTATCTCAGTTTGCTCAAGACAATAATGTTTTCTTTGAGTTTCATCCCACTTTTTTTATTGTTAAGGATCAAGCTACGGGGGCACCTCTACTTCAAGGGAAACTTAAGGATGGATTGTATCAGTTTGAGTTCAAGAATCAAGAAGGTCAAGGAAGAGTTCAAGCAGTCAGGAGTTCTACCAGTTTTAATAAGGCTGTAGGTTCAAATAAGTTGATGGATAGTCAACATGTTGTTAATCTTTCTGTTTTTCAAAAAGGTCCAAACATGTGTGTTTGGCACCAAAGGTTAGGTCATCCAGCAATTGAAGTTGTTGAGAATGTTCTGAAGTCCTGTAATCAGTCTTTTGACAATAATAATAAGAATCAGCTACCCTTGTGTGATGCTTGCTGTAAATCAAAAATACATAAGTTACCTTTTCCTGAGTCTCAAGCAACTTACTCTCATCCCTTTGAATTAGTTCACAGTGATCTATGGGGGCCATCACCTGTGCATACCTAGTCTAACCACAGGTACTACATCAGCTTTGTTGATCAGTATACTAGGTATACTTGGATCTATTTTCTGAAAACAAAAAAATGAAGCCTTATCTGCATTTGTTCAGTTCAACAAGTTAGTGGAGAATCAGTTTAAAACTAAGATCAAAAGTCTACAAAGTGATGGTGGCACATAATATCTTAGTTTTGTTCCCTTTTTGAATTAGCAAGGAATTAAACACAGAATTTCATGTCCTTTCACACCACAGCAGAATGGCTTGGCTGAAAGGAAGCACAGACATATTGTCGAAGTAGCCTTGGCACTCTTAGCTCAATCTGGAGTTCAACATTTCTATTGGATTGATGCTTTTAGAACAACAGTCTATCTGATTAATAGACTTCCCACAAAGGTGTTGAAGGATAAATCTCCATTTCAATGTTTGTACTTAAACTTAACAGACTACACTCAGCTCAAGGTGTTCGGATGCCTGTGTTATCCTTATATTAGACCTCTCAACAAGCACAAATTGCAGTTTAGATCCTTGCCCTCTACATTCATTGGTTACTGTGACAGTTACAAGGGGTATAAAGTTCTCTTACCTTCAGGAAAAATCATTGTGACCAGACACATTTTGTTTGAAGAAACCAGTTTTCCCTATATAAGTCTTAGATAAGCCTCATTCTGTCACTACAGAAACATCAAAGATACCTGCTCCTCCTATAATAACTCTCTCCAAGTCTCCTGAATCAGAATTCATTAGTCAACCTTCTCCTTATCAGAGATCACATTCTTCACATCAAAGTCCTACAATATCCATGCCTTCAAGTGTTCATGTTACCAGACCTTACACTCCTTTAACAAGTGCAAGCACCATACCTCTTGCTGTTGATCTCCAAATTGATAACAACAGACAATCTTCAACTCCTTCTCCCAAACCTAAGCATCTTATGATAACTAGGGCAAGAGCAGGCATCTTTAAACCTAAAGCTCTTGTAGCAGTTCATACAGAGATTGAACCTTTTTCAGAAAAGGAAGCCCTCAAAGTGAAAAACTGGAGGGAGGCAATGCAGGCTGAATATTCATCCTTGATTGAAAACAAAACCTGGGATTTAGTTCCTAATCCCTCAAACAAACCTGTTGTAGGGTGCAAATGGATCTACAAAATTAAAAGGAACTCTGATGGGACCATTTCCAGATACAAGGCCAGGCTAGTGGCCAAGGGATATACTCAAAGTCCTGGAATTGATTATCAAGAAACCTTCAGTCCAGTCATTAAACTTGTTACCATCAGAGTTGTATTGTCTCTTGCTGTGACCTTGAACTCGACAATAAGGCAGTTAGATGTTAACAATGCCTTTATCAATGGGGATTTGGAACAAGACATTTACATGCAGCAACCTCCAGGCTTTGAGAGTCAGGATAACCCCAATCTAGTGTGCAAACTTAAAAAGGCAATCTATGGGTTGAAACAGGCTCCAAGGGCCTGGTATTTCAAGCTTAGGCAAGAGCTTCTCACTCTGCAGTTTGTAGGGTCAAAGGCAGACCCCTCATTGTTTTTCAAGATCAAAGGACAGAAGTTCATTCTCATTCTAGTATATGTGGATGATATTATAATCACAGGAAATGCCCCTACTGAAATAGACAGTCTCATTCAAGTCTTAAACCAAAAATTTGATCTAAAAGATCTAGGAGTCCTTCATCAATTTCTAGGAATTGAGGTCAAGCACACCGATCAAGGTCAATTGCACCTTTCTCAAAGTCAGTTTATCAGAAGTCTACTGAGAAAGTTTGGCATGTCCAATGCAAAAGGGATAAAGACACCTATGGCATCCAAGACTAGGTTTTCCAAATACATTGGCAAAAACAATGTAAATGCTACAACTTACAGAAGTTTGATTGGAGCTCTACAATACATCACCATAACTAGACCTGAAATTGCCTTTAGTGTCAACAAACCCAGTCAGTACATGCAAAACCCTCTTGAGCCTCATTAGAAAGGACTGAAAAGGATTGTAAGATATCTAGCTAGCACCATTACCTATGGTCTCAAGTTCATCAAGTCTTCACATCTTGACATCACTGGATATTCAGATTCAGACTGGGCTACTGACATAGAAGATAGAAAATCTGTTTCAGGTTTCTGTATCTACCTAGGTCAAAATCTCATAACCTAGTGGTCAAAGAAACAATAATCTATTTCCAGATCAAGTACTGAAGCTGAGTTTAGAAGCCTTGCTCATTTCTCCACTGATATCATTTGGATCACATACCTGCTGAAAGAATTACAATTCCCTTTGAAAACCACTCCAGTTATCTGAACTGATAATATTGGTGCAGAAGCCTTAGCATCTAATCCAGTCCTTCATTCCAAAGCTAAACACATTGAACTGGACTTATATTTTGTTGGAGACAAGGTGAATCAAGGACACTTCAAAGTTCAGCATGTGCCCTCTATAGATCAAATTGCAGATATTCTGACAAAACCCTTGCCTGACCAATCCTTCACCTGGTTCAGATCAAAACTAAYTGTTGTGCCCTCACCATGCTTGGATTGAGGGAGGCTGTTGAAATATGTGGTCTTCATGCACCTGCTCTCCTCAGCAACACTTCATGCATACATGAGCAGTGACCAGCTGGAGCAGTTTTGTCTTCTACCTTATGCTAGCTGTCAAGCATCCTTGAGGAATCCCATGTGGAATATTCTGTCAAGAGTAACTAGCCGTTTTCTAGGTTTTTAGGCATCCAGTAGTCTGTTGACATGTGGCTAGGTCTAGCAGCTAGCACAAGGGTCCGCAACCCTATATATATACTATTATCATCTTCTGTAAATGGTAACCTGAATAATACACTTAATGAACTAGCTTTATGGTGTGTCTTGTTTCATGAATTTCTGAGCTTCTAACAGTTTGTAACCTAAATAGAAATTCGAATTAGGGAATATATATAATAGGTGGTAAAAAGAAGCTTGGTTGTACAACTTTTGGTTTTAAATGAATCGTGTTCATAGCTACACACATGATGTTTATATTATCAGGTAATATGGTGGCACATTGGTTTCTTATTGAAATATGAATTTTTTATTGCATGTTCGTAGTTTAAGACTATTACATGTTGGTGTTCGGAGGTTTTGGTTAGTATTTAGTCAATTTCCTCCAGTAGACTATCCTACAACCTCTGGCCTAGATTAAACAAACTCACACATATTATCCCTCTATTCATGTAACTGAAATCCCGGTTGAGTCAAACATTTTCAAAAAAATATGTGTAGACATTGTATTTAGGTGTAATAGTTTTCTTTAAAAGAAATTTGACAATATTTACAAAGCACACCTAAGCCCATGGTCTTTCTAGTGCATTTACCATTATATCACGGAATAAATTCCCTTCACTTACAAACCTCTACAGATATATGCACTTCACAATCAGAGTATATATTCTCTCTAAGTTGCAAAAGTGATATTGGATAGTATTAAGTAGAAGTGTTTTATGTAGATAATCTTTAATAAAAACAAAAGAAAGAAAGAAAAAAAGCAATGCTAGTTCAGCTAGTTAATTGCAATAATACATTCGAACATAGCAATATTCAAAAATTTTAATTTTAGATTGTTAAAAATCAAACATCATGGGATGAATCTAACCAATCCCCCACCTGTTGTACCTCATTCTAAATATCTCTATAGTGAAATATGGACTATAGAAGTTGAACAAAAGTTTGTATATGTTCTCATTGAATAGCATATGCATTGCAATTTCGGCTCGAGGACCACAAATTCATAGGCGCTAATAACAACAATACATGATGTTATCATGCATTTCAACACTGATTTTGATTTTGCCTATTGTGCAAATATGACAAGAAAACTGCATAGGAGGTACTATGTGTTCAACTAGTTAATCCAGTTAATACATGACCCGGTTAAACATGTGGCTCATTGTCACCAATCGTTATGGAATGAAATAATAAGAGTTAGTCCGCTTACCAAGTTGTATTAGTAATTAATTTATCTTTATGAGAGTATTATAATTAATTTATTATATTAACAAGAGTTTATTTGCATGATATAGACAGAAAAATCCGAAGGTGTATATGCAAGAAGGGGATCCCGTCGTTCTCAATTGTGTGTGTTTCAATGTTGTTTGCTTGATTATAATTATTCATGATGTAATGAATCCAACAAATTAAATCATGATTCTAAAGCAAAAATTTATATTGAGACCACTACTTATCTATATTAATGATACATTTTTATTGTAAGATTCTTGATAATCTCTGTAACGTCATATTTTTATCATGTGCCATGATGAGCCCCGGGTTTAAACTCTTACGTGTAATTGATGGGAAAAAATATTTATCGAAAGAAGCATTGTTGTATTTGGTATATCTGTAATTAGTTTTGAAAGCACGTCAGTAGTAGACATGAAATATATTATCTGCATGTATTAAGTTTGTGAGTTGCAATATTTGTAGAACAAGTCATGCTGATGATAGTGATGAAAATTATATTCGTTGGCCTTAAGCCAGGTAACTCCTAACATTAATCTACAGTTTGCACTTAAAGGAAAAAGCAAGTATGCATTAATCTGGAAATGTGATAAAAGCTGCAAAAGCTATATTAGGGTTCTTGAACTTGCTCAGCCGTTTTCCTTTAGGTTTTGCTTAATACATTTTAGGATAACATGACCACAATATATAGGCCTATTCTAAGAATGATCTAGAACCCTATAGCTGGTAGGTTACACGTGTAGAATAATCATAGGAAGGCAATATAGGCAAAGCCATTAAACCCTAGTAGCTGTCCAGCTGTTTGTCTGCTTCTGTGCTGCATGGATCAGCTGGTGCCGGTGCATGTACTCCAGTCTTTGGCAACATGTGAAGGCCTTTGCTAGGCAGTTGTGTAGTCATCTTTTCATGCCCTCTCAATTCGAGCAAGCATTTGGAGAAGACTATCAACTTATCTCTGAGGCGAGTGAAGAATTGTCCAGACAATGGTTTGGTCAAAACATCAGCAGTTTGATCAAAAGATGGCACATATCTAACTGCAACGATTTTATTAGTTACTTTCTCTCTAACAAAGTGGATGTCCAACTCAAAGTGTTTGCTTCTTGAATGATTCACAGGATTAGCAGATAAAGCAATGGCTCCTTGATTGTCAATCCAAATGATTGGAATCTTTGGCTCAGAAACTCTTAACTCATTAAATAAGGACTGCAACCAGATCACATCACAAACAGCTGCAGCCAAACTCCTATACTCTGCATCTGTGCTGCTTCTTGAAACAGTTGGTTGTTTCTTGGAGCTCCATGTTATCAAGTTATTTCCCAAAAAGATGCTGAAACCAGAAGTGGACCTTCTATCATCCAAATCAGAGGCCCAATCAGAGTCTGCATAACCTGTGATCTGGATTTTGTCTGACCTTCTGAACATCAATCCATGATCAAGAGTACCTGCTAGATATATTAAAATTCTTTTCACTTCTCTCCAATGTTTGTCCAAGGGATTGTGCATGTACTGACTCACTTTGTTCACACTGAAGCTTATATCTGGTCTAGTGAGGGTTGCATACTGTAGTTCTCCCACCACCTTTCTGTATTGAAATTGATCTTCAATTGGGTTCCCATCATTCTTGGACAAGCTGGGGCTGCTTATCATTGGTGAAGGCTGAGGTTTGGCTCCCCTCATACCTGCCTTCTCTAAAACATCCTCAATGTATTTTCTTTGATTCAAGTGCAGCAGCTCACCTATCTATTTGATTTCAATTTCTAAGAAGTAACTCACAGTTCCCAAATCCTTCAAGGAAAAGGTCTTGTTTAACTGATCAATCAATTTTTCTACCTTAGCACCATTATCACCTGTAATTATGATGTCATCTACATAAGTAGCCAAAAGAGTACAACAATTATTTCTATGCTTGATGAAGAGAGAATTATCTGACTTTGAAGGTTTAAAACCAAAAGAAGCTAAAACTTCTCCTAGTTTGAGGGACCAAGCTCTGGAGGCTTGTTTCAGACCATACAAGGACTTCTGCAGTTTGCAACATAATTTTTCTTTACCCTTTACCTCAAATCCTTCAGGCTGCTCCATGTACAATTCAGTGTCTAATTCATCATTCAGAAAGGTATTATCAAAATCCAGTTGCCTCATTGTCCATCCTTGGCTAAAAGCAATGGAAAGTACAACTCTCAGGGTGGATGGTTTGATCACAGGGTTGAAAGTGTCTGTGTAATCCAATCCTGGCATTTGAGTAAATCCTTTGGCAACTAATCTGGCTTTATGTCTTGCCACTATTCCATCTGAGTTCCTCTTCTGTTTGTATATCCATTTGCAAGCTATCAATCCCTTGTTTGGAGGCAAAGGTGTTAAAGTCCAGGTCTTATTCTTAATGAGAGCTTCATACTCCTCTTTCATTGCTTGTTTCCATTCTGGACTCTTCATTGCTTCATTAGATGACTGTGGTTCCTCAGGGTTTCTTTTCTGTGTGTTGTAGACTTTAGGCTTGTGAATACCTGCCTTTGCTCTTGTCCTCATTGGATGCTTGTTTTCTGTTCTTCTCTGCATAGGGTTAGTAACAACACAAGTATCCATATTCTACATAGGCAATTCAACAATTAAATCACCATTATTTACAGGTAGAGTTTGGCTGGACAAATTTTGAGGACTGAGGGTGATAGGATTAGCGCTACTATGTGGAGCTCTGTTTGAGCTGGAACTTTGGCTATGTGGTGAGTGTTGAATGGGGTTATTGTTTTGCTGTTCTGATTTAATGTTCTTGGAGTTTGGTTCCAGTAGGTGTTGGCCTTTAACAAATGGTGGAGCAAGTATGGGCTCCATGGTGTTGGTTTCTCTATCAGTGACTGAGTTCTTATTTGGTAAAGCACTTTTGTCAAAAGGAAACCTGTTTTCATCAAAGACTACATGTCTGGTGATCAACACTTTCCTATTAGCTAAGAGAACTTTATAGCCTTTGAATTGAGGACTGTAGCCAATAAAAGTGGCAGGTTCACTTCTAAACTACAACTTGTGTTTGTTATAAGGTCTAAGGAAGGGATAACACAAATATCCAAAGACCTTCAAGTGAGAATAATCAGGTTTCTGACCATTCAGTGCCTCAAAGGGTGTTTTAAAGTGGAGGAGTTTGGATGGAGTCCTATTGATGAGGTAGGTGGCTGTAATGAAAGCATCATCCCAGTAGGCTTGGGGCAATTTAGATTTAGACAGTAGACTTAGAGCAAACTCAATAAAATGCCTGTGTTTTCTCTCTGCTAAGCCATTTTGCTCAGGAGTGTAAGGACATGAAATCCTATGAACAGTTCCACTAGTTTTAAGACATTCTCTGAGAGGTTTGAACTCAGTTCCACCATCACTCTGCAATATTTTGATCCTCCTGTTATACTGGTTTTCAACCAAGTTTTTGAAATGGATGAAGGCATTGTAGGTATCAGACTTGGCTTTCAACAAATATATCCAAGTATATCTTGTTTTATGATCAATAAAACTCACATAATAAACATATCCATTGATGGACTTAACAGGAGAGGGGCCCCATGTGTCAGAATGAATGAGACCAAGAATATCATAATCATCAGAATTGGAATTATAAAAGGGGAGTTTATGGGACTTTGCTTGTAAACAGGAACAACACAAAAGTTCATTATTATTGCAAGAGAAAGGGATATTACAAGCTTCTAGAGCCTTCTTAACAATCTCAAAAGATGGATGTCCTAATCTAGAATGTCACATTTCTAGACTATCTTTATTCTTGGCTCTATTGTAGCTGAAAACTGCAGGTTGATGAGGGAAATTTTGATTGACAGTGGTGTGATGTGACATCTGACTATTTCTGGGCAGATTGAAGTAGTAGAGACCTCTTTTCTTGATCAATAATGGTTGTGCTTCCGTGAAATCTTTGCCGGTCGGGTATAGATTTCCTCCGACGGATGAGGAGCTGATCGATCACTATTGGAGGCATAAAATCAATAGGCGTGACAAAGAAGTCAGTGTTATTCGTGAAATTGATGTTTGTAAGTGGGAGCCATGGGATTTGCCAGGTAAATTTCTTTTCACTTTTCTTCAAAAAAAATTTCGGATTTTTTAATTTTTTGTGGATTGTTTTGTGTGTTTCTTTTTAATTACCCGTCTTTTTTTTGCTATTTTTTTTCTTTGAGTAATTAAAATTGGATTTTGGCTACGTTTTTAAATTGCTCCAATTTTGCTAAAATAAAAGGTGTTCGAGGACGTGTTTTCCTGTGTTATTTTCATGGCCATTGTTGTGTAATTGTTGTTGATTTTGGTTTCTCAAAGCGAGTAATGTTTTGGTAGGAATTACATATATCACTAGTTTATTTGGCTCTAATTTTTGTTTTAGGGTTCTAGCAATCCTTTCTAGATTGTTTGTGCAGTCTGTGGGCAGTTACAGTCACATATGTTTACCATGTTCGTGGTAAAATGTTTGAGTGATGCATTGTTCTTTGAAACAATTAACAATGTGCAGCAACATGTTAATGAAATTAATAGGCAACTTTTTGTGGACTAATTTTGAAAATCAGTAGCTTAACTTGATAGCATTTTTATAGAGTAACTGGCAAATTTGAAATTGGAAGATTTATAGAGTGGCATTGAGTACTTTTGGTAATCTGAAGAAGTTGTTGATGGGTTTTTAATTCGTTCTCAGGCTAGTGAATTAAAGATGTTGAATTCATTTGCTGAGTCTGTTGATATTGAACTTTTGAGCCTTGAGCATTTGATTAAGTATATGTTACCGTAGTTGAGTCATCAATTCGTTAAACTGATAAATCTTGAAAACATAATAGATTCATATGTACCTTAAGGGGGTTTAACAGTTGTTATGTTTAACCCTAAGAACTTGCAGCATTTTTATCCTGCTAGCCTTTCTTTGCTTAAGTTCAAAGTGTGTTTACTACTCTTCATTTAAATACAAAACCTTTTTTTTATTCTTTTAAATTCAAACACTTTTTGTTTTATTTTCAAAGTGTGTCTGCTACTGTTCATTTTTAAAAGTTATCAAAACATTAAAAGTTTTGGATTTGTCTCCAATTACTGTGGGTCAGAGATTATAGACATAAAATAAAGTTAATAAACCCATTAGATGGAGTTAACTTTAAGAGAGGGAATATGACGAGTCAAATATTAAATTTAAGAAGATAGAGAATATACAATTTTAAGATAATCAATAAGTACACTTAGACAGGTGTACATCAATCATTTTGTAAGATTTCGTAATTTGTGTGAAAAATGCTAAAATGACATTTCATTCACACAATGCTAAAATGACATTTAATTTGGGACGAAATGATTATTATGCGTTATGATTTATGTTTGTTTTATTTTCGATTTGATTATTGTGTAATTGATTTAGCATGTGAACATGGCGTATATTTCCAAATCTATAATATTTCATTTATCTTACGATAAAATTATTATAATATTCAATATGACCGGCACTTGGAATACATATGAATCCAAATAAAATATACACAACAATGTTGTTAAATTTGAAGATCATATGTATACATGTTGATCGATGGATTCTCGACGCTCTAAGTTTCGGAATCCGTCTCCGCAAGAGTACGGAGCCGGCTGTAGGGCGGCAAGTTCTTCCCGAGTCGTATCTCTCGAGGATGGATGTTATCGGCTATCGGTTTCTTAATTGTTCTTATCGTCGGTTTATACGAAACTAATTTAAACTAAGAAAGCAGTAGTCATTGTTCGGTTTTGAGTTTTACGACTAAGATTTGTATTGAAATACAAGATTTAAAAACATTGAAAATGAAAAGAAAATTAAAGCTTCTTTTAAAAACGATTAATCTAAACTAGTTAACTAAGAAAGCTTATAATTTAAATTAAGGAAAAGGACGGAAAATTAAAGTCTAGCTTATTTGAAAAAGTCAACATTAATTTAATAAAATTTAAAGTTCTAAAAAGGAGGATTATATAAAGCTTCTAAAACTTAAAGATTGATCTAACAACTTAACAACTTAAAAAGTATAAGTTCAAAAGCTAGAAAGCTAAAAGATGAAAATAAGAGTTTTGATGATCAATTTAACAACTAAACTACGATCAAACATCAACACAGAATTAAATGAAATAACAAGGAAATAAAACTATATTAATGGAAAAGAGTTTACCAAACTAAGGATTCCACAAAAGCTTGAAAGGGAAAGCTTGGAAGCTTGACAAAGGAAATCTGAAACTTGAAGGATATGTGCTTCCACAACTTAGCTAATTAAGATCAAACCCTAAACTAAAACTAAAACTAATTACTAGAACATGAATCTTATTCAAAAATAATGAAAAAGGGGAAGATTTGGTTTGAAGGAGCTCCCTTGGAGAAGAAAGGTCCCCCAGCTGCAAGTTGCCTTCTTTGAAAAGACGTCTGGTTACTTATTGAATCTCAAAATCTGCTTTTCAGTCGATCAACTGCAAAAAGGAGTCGATCGACTGGAAGTCGATCGATCATGTCGGCAGTCGATCGACTGCGATGTCAAAACGGCCTGAAGCCCCTGGAATCCAGTCGATCTTGAGAGGACCCAGTCGATCGACAACAGTCGATCAACTACGTCGTCCAAAATGCCAAAAGTCCCTGGAATCCAGTCGATTTTGGGGGTTCAGTCGATCGACTATAAGGCCAGTCGATCGACTGAACATCCAGTCGGTCGACTGGATTCCTGCGCCCGACTCGATTTTTTGTTCCTTTCGCGCCCGCCGGTTTATCGAGCCTTGTCTGTTGCGCTTTCTTGCTTTGTCCGTCCATTCTCGAGTCGAGTGAGAATGATCCCAAATGAGCGTGGGCCCCGCCTTGGACGTCCTACGGCCAAGAAAAATGAAAAAGTGAAAAAAACTACGAAAATTAATAATAAAACGTACAAAAATACGAAAACCTAGAAATAACGAAACACGGCCAACTCGACTCCTAAAATACCTAAAAGCAAGCAAAACACACTCAACGTGATACAAAAATGGTAAGAAAAATATGTACAAAAACGTGCAAATCAACCACCCCACACTTAGACGGTTGCTTGTCCTCAAGCAAAACTAACGTAAAATTACAAAACTACCCCCGACCAACCCTAAACTAATGCACAAAATAATTCGAGAGACATCGTACGCTACGTTGCTTGTTAGCTTTGGCTAAAAGGACGTCAATGTGCGTTGTTAAGGAAATTTAGATCGACTTCCGAACCCTAAAAGAACTTAAGCAATCCATCAAGTCGGTCTCCCCGTCTTGCCCGGTTAAGGTCTATTTACGCTCGAACCGTTAATCGGCTCCCTACTAGCCAAAA
>BMAC01000615.1:332142-343326 GCA_014905375.1 Phtheirospermum japonicum | reverse complement strand
TTTTGGCTAGTAGGGAGCCGATTAACGGTTCGAGCGTAAATAGACCTTAACCGGGCAAGACGGGGAGACCGACTTGATGGATTGCTTAAGTTCTTTTAGGGTTCGGAAGTCGATCTAAATTTCCTTAACAACGCACATTGACGTCCTTTTAGCCAAAGCTAACAAGCAACGTAGCGTACGATGTCTCTCGAATTATTTTGTGCATTAGTTTAGGGTTGGTCGGGGGTAGTTTTGTAATTTTACGTTAGTTTTGCTTGAGGACAAGCAACCGTCTAAGTGTGGGGTGGTTGATTTGCACGTTTTTGTACATATTTTTCTTACCATTTTTGTATCACGTTGAGTGTGTTTTGCTTGCTTTTAGGTATTTTAGGAGTCGAGTTGGCCGTGTTTCGTTATTTCTAGGTTTTCGTATTTTTGTACGTTTTATTATTAATTTTCGTAGTTTTTTTCACTTTTTCATTTTTCTTGGCCGTAGGACGTCCAAGGCGGGGCCCACGCTCATTTGGGATCATTCTCACTCGACTCGAGAATGGACGGACAAAGCAAGAAAGCGCAACAGACAAGGCTCGATAAACCGGCGGGCGCGAAAGGAACAAAAAATCGAGTCGGGCGCAGGAATCCAGTCGACCGACTGGATGTTCAGTCGATCGACTGGCCTTATAGTCGATCGACTGAACCCCCAAAATCGACTGGATTCCAGGGACTTTTGGCATTTTGGACGACGTAGTTGATCGACTGTTGTCGATCGACTGGGTCCTCTCAAGATCGACTGGATTCCAGGGGCTTCAGGCCGTTTTGACATCGCAGTCGATCGACTGCCGTTTTGGCTAGTAGGGAGCCGATTAACGGTTCGAGCGTAAATAGACCTTAACCGGGCAAGACGGGGAGACCGACTTGATGGATTGCTTAAGTTCTTTTAGGGTTCGGAAGTCGATCTAAATTTCCTTAACAACGCACATTGACGTCCTTTTAGCCAAAGCTAACAAGCAACGTAGCGTACGATGTCTCTCGAATTATTTTGTGCATTAGTTTAGGGTTGGTCGGGGGTAGTTTTGTAATTTTACGTTAGTTTTGCTTGAGGACAAGCAACCGTCTAAGTGTGGGGTGGTTGATTTGCACGTTTTTGTACATATTTTTCTTACCATTTTTGTATCACGTTGAGTGTGTTTTGCTTGCTTTTAGGTATTTTAGGAGTCGAGTTGGCCGTGTTTCGTTATTTCTAGGTTTTCGTATTTTTGTACGTTTTATTATTAATTTTCGTAGTTTTTTTCACTTTTTCATTTTTCTTGGCCGTAGGACGTCCAAGGCGGGGCCCACGCTCATTTGGGATCATTCTCACTCGACTCGAGAATGGACGGACAAAGCAAGAAAGCGCAACAGACAAGGCTCGATAAACCGGCGGGCGCGAAAGGAACAAAAAATCGAGTCGGGCGCAGGAATCCAGTCGACCGACTGGATGTTCAGTCGATCGACTGGCCTTATAGTCGATCGACTGAACCCCCAAAATCGACTGGATTCCAGGGACTTTTGGCATTTTGGACGACGTAGTTGATCGACTGTTGTCGATCGACTGGGTCCTCTCAAGATCGACTGGATTCCAGGGGCTTCAGGCCGTTTTGACATCGCAGTCGATCGACTGCCGTTTTGGCTAGTAGGGAGCCGATTAACGGTTCGAGCGTAAATAGACCTTAACCGGGCAAGACGGGGAGACCGACTTGATGGATTGCTTAAGTTCTTTTAGGGTTCGGAAGTCGATCTAAATTTCCTTAACAACGCACATTGACGTCCTTTTAGCCAAAGCTAACAAGCAACGTAGCGTACGATGTCTCTCGAATTATTTTGTGCATTAGTTTAGGGTTGGTCGGGGGTAGTTTTGTAATTTTACGTTAGTTTTGCTTGAGGACAAGCAACCGTCTAAGTGTGGGGTGGTTGATTTGCACGTTTTTGTACATATTTTTCTTACCATTTTTGTATCACGTTGAGTGTGTTTTGCTTGCTTTTAGGTATTTTAGGAGTCGAGTTGGCCGTGTTTCGTTATTTCTAGGTTTTCGTATTTTTGTACGTTTTATTATTAATTTTCGTAGTTTTTTTCACTTTTTCATTTTTCTTGGCCGTAGGACGTCCAAGGCGGGGCCCACGCTCATTTGGGATCATTCTCACTCGACTCGAGAATGGACGGACAAAGCAAGAAAGCGCAACAGACAAGGCTCGATAAACCGGCGGGCGCGAAAGGAACAAAAAATCGAGTCGGGCGCAGGAATCCAGTCGACCGACTGGATGTTCAGTCGATCGACTGGCCTTATAGTCGATCGACTGAACCCCCAAAATCGACTGGATTCCAGGGACTTTTGGCATTTTGGACGACGTAGTTGATCGACTGTTGTCGATCGACTGGGTCCTCTCAAGATCGACTGGATTCCAGGGGCTTCAGGCCGTTTTGACATCGCAGTCGATCGACTGCCGCATTGCGTATTTAAGCTAATAAAAGCGGTAAAAAGATGTAGGGAAAAGAGAACGCCCCTATGTCCGAGCTCGTGTTGTCGTGGTTGTGCAAAAGTCGTCGCCGGGAGCCGAGGCAAGCAACAAGCTATCTACAAGGTAAGGCAAGGTGGAAAATTTGCACAAAAACAAACTATTTACAAAAATGAAAATATTTTTTAGTTTTTGAATTTTCTAATTTGTTTGGATTTTTTTTTTCAAATTTGTTTTATGTTTTGAGAATATATTCAAAAAAAAATTGAAATTAAACTATATACAAAAACGAAAGCAATTAAAAGGATTTTTTTTATTAAATTTTTTTTACAAGAGTCGAGACGAGAAATAAAAGAACATAATCAAAAGATAAAATAAAATAACACACAAAAAAAATTAAACAAATAAAAATAAACAAAGGATAAACTAGGAGGTTTAACGACGTCTCCTAGGTCGGGCACGGAGGGTCGCGGCCTCGTCTTCCTCCTCCTCGTTTTCGCCGTCGTCACCGTCATCGTCGTCGTCCCGACGCATCCGACTCTCGACCAAAAGGAGCCGGCTATGGAGGCCGCGGAAAGCTCGATCGTTTCTTGCCTGCCCCTCGTCGAGCCGGTCAAAATGTGCGTTGAGCTGGTCGAAATGGGAATACACGGCCTGTTGGAAATCGTTCCAACCCATCTCGGGACCCGAGCTGGTGCTCGGACCTCCGTACTGCGGGAATGCCGCTTGGCTCGTGCTCGCTCCATGATGCGCGCCCGAACCGGTGTTCGGGACGTCGCCGGTTTTGCCTTGCTCATTGCCTCGGTGGCGTTGGCGTCTAGGGTTTTGGTTCGCCGGGTTTGTCGGGGCTCTCGGCGTTTTGAACGCCAACTCTATAAGATCGACGCTTGTCATGTTGGCCGCCTCGGCCTCAAACCTAAAGTAGCGGGCAAGAACGGTGATCATCGGCCCCATGCCGACTTGGGCGACGCTTCCTCCTCTCATCTTCCGAATCCCTCGAATTTGTCCTCGGATCAACGGGAAAAATGGGACCGGATGTCCATTGACCAGGCACCAAAGCACGTAAAGCTCGTGATGAGTGAGGTTGGTGCTTTCATGTTTGCCCATCAGGACGTGGGCAAAGAATTTGTAAGCCCCCAACAGTGCCAAATCGACGATCGCCGAAGCCGAGTAACGATCCCGGGTACCACGTCCACCCGTGATATTCCCCCAAAACTCATCTGCGTGAAAACCAGGCAACTGCGTGTATGAGTACTGTTGGCAGTCAAGCCCGAGCACCCCTTGGAGCACCCCCTGATCGATCCGGTGCTCAATTCCCCCACAACGGACATTAAAACCCCCGTCATCGGTCTCTTGGTACGTGGTGAAGAACTCGAGCACTATCTCCCGATAAGCCGGTTCCCGGAAAGACGCGAACATTCGGCCGTTCATCGCGTCGATGTAATGGAGTAGTCGGGTGCCGAACCCATCAACGTCCCCGTTCGCCACCCACTCGTCCAAACGCTCGATATTGATAAAGCGTGGGGTAGCGAAATGTCGCTGGGACAGACTTTGAAAAAGTTCCCCCTTGTATGTGGAGTAGACGGGGAAGGGGGCACCGTAAGTCACGGCGATATCGGGGTATTGGGGAAGGTTGAAAATTTCGTCATCGGAGTGGCCATCCATTGGAAAATAGGAAATAGGAATGAAAGTAGAGGGATTTGTAGTGGAGGGTTCCAAAAATCGAAAGGAATGAAGAATCAACGGAAAAACGAGAAAAATTCAAACCAAATGTTCTTTGGGGCAATTTGTCGAACAGTTGGTGGGCAAGATTTTTGAAGGTGAAAACAAAATCAAAATGGTTCCCAATTCCTACCCAAACACACAACCAACAAAACCAAAAATAACAAATTTCCCCAAAAGACCGTTTAAGCGAAGTACCTCGAATAATAGCTCGAAAATGGAACGAAAAATCGGATTATTCCCAAGGAGATGTTTGAATGTAGAGAGGAAGGAAAAAAAAACTGAATTTCCCGCTGGTTTCTCGCCGTCGATCGACCTAAGTCAATTTTCTTTCTTTTCTCTTTTTTTTTTTATTTTTCTGTGTTTTTTTTTATATTGCTGCCCTCTCTCTCTCTTGTCGATTTTAGGATGGTTGGGGGGGATGATCGACTGGTTTATATAAGCCCGCTGGTCTCTGGGCAGTCCGGTCAGTCGATCGACTGCCCTCTTCGGTCGATCGACTGCTTTTGTCAAAATCTGAAAATTTTCTGGAATCCAGTCGATTCCACCGGTGCGGTCGATCGATTGCCAGTCGATCGACTGGCTGTCGATAAGCACATAACCAGTCGATCGACTGTATTCCAGCAGTCCATCTCCATTTTCGATCCTCTTTTCTCCCAAGACTCCAAGACTGGACCTACACAAACCCAAAAACTCCATTAACACTACTTAAAGATAGAATATACACTAAATTAAAAGAAAAACAAGGAAAGAGTTACAAGGGTTAGAACGTCGTGGGTTGCCTCCCACGTACCGCGTTTGGTTAACGTCGTTCACTCGACGGTTATACAAAAATGTTATCCAGGATCCAAGAAGAGGTGACGATCATGCCACGCCTTAGTGTTCTCGAGTAGACACACCGGGTGATCAGAATCACCAAGGCGGGCGCGTCGGGCAAGCCGGAAGATCGAGACATCAAGAACGTGGGCTGGCTTCGGTGGTCGTAAGGGTGGGTCGTCGACCACCCAAACGTGATCATCCCAAAATGGGTCGTCCATCATCTTCTCTCTCTCGAATTTAGAAATAGTCGTAGTCGGGCATGAGAGAGTAGGACCCAGCACATCTTCCTCGTCCTCTTCCACCTTCTCTTGTTCAAGTAGTAAAACGTCGGGTGGTGGCAAAAGAGGCTCGATCAAATCCACATCCTCCAAGACCGGCACAACTACATCTTCCTCGCCTAAATCAGGTAAGCTTGACAATCCAAGTGCCATCGGAGACCCCGAAGATAACACCCCCTCACTTTCCACTACAACTTCTTCACAATACCCGAGAGGGGTTACGTAGTTTCCCGACCCATTCTCTTCGTCTTTTAAATCCACCCCATAGCGCTCCTCTTTCGAAAGATCGTCAAATCTCGAATTGCCATCAACGACCGTGGGCACCACCACATCAAGGATGGGCATCTCGTCGAGGCATGGTTTGTTAAGCTCATCCACGTCATTGGTAATTTTCTTAGCGTGAGTCTCCATGCGAGCGAGGCTTTTCATGAGCTCGGTTAAGAGAGACTCCACGTCCGGGAGTTGGGACGTAGATGAATCTTGAAAGAGTGAGGTATAAGGGTCATCGCTCGGAGCATATGAGCTCGAGGTAGGTAGGTTGTAAGAATCGTAGCTCGAAGAATCGGAATCATAGATCGATGGAGCACACGAGTCAAGATGGGGGTAAGAAGAAGGAAGGGCGAGTGGAACATATGGATTGTCATAACCCGGATCAAAAGGGTCACGAGTCGGTGCATACGGATCTATGCTCGGGTTACGGGGATATGAAAATGGAGGTGAGTGTGAAGGGTTTGGGTCACAATGATCGGAAGAGTAGATCCATTCTTTACCGATCGAAGCATACGGGTCGTCATATTTGGGAGTGGTGTATGGATTTGGATATTCGGAAGTTTGGATATAAGGGTTGTCGTATGGCAAACTAGCTCGGTAGTTTGCTATCCTCGGCCGGATCAATTAAGCGGCGGAGGCATCCTTTGATCGTCTAGAGTGTGGGCGAGCGGAATCGGGCTCTCGAACGGAGTTGCCATCGTTCGCTCCTCGATTATCGGTGATAATAGCAGAGGTAACGGGACGTCGGACCTACCCTGTATACATAACAACGACAGAAGATTATACGTATCGAATGTAAAACGATGAACCAATCTAACTACGAACTACGTTAACGATAAGAGTAATTAAGAACACCATTGGCCTTAATCCATTCCCCGGCAACGGCGCCAAATATTTGATCGATGGATTCTCGACGCTCTAAGTTTCGGAATCCATCTCCGCAAGAGTACGGAGCCGGTTGTAGGGAGGCGAGTTCTTCCCGAGTCGTGTCTCTCGAGGATGGATGTTATCGGCTATCGGTTTCTTATCGTCGGTTTATACGAAACTAATTTAAACTAAGAAAGCATAGTCATTGTTCGGTTTTGAGTTTTACGACTAAGATTTATATTGAAATACAAGATTTAAAAACATTAAAAATGAAAAGGAAATTAAAGCTTCTTTAAAAACGATTAATCTAATCTAGTTAACTAAGAAAGCTTATAATTTAAATTAAGGAAAAGGAGGGAAAATTAAAGTCTAGCTTATTTGAAAAAGTCAACATTAATTTAATAAAATTTAAAGTTCTAAAAAGGAGGATTATATAAAGCTTCTAAAACTTAAAGATTGATCTAACAACTTAACAACTTAAAAGTATAAGTTCAAAAGCTAGAAAGCTYAAAGATGAAAATAAGAYTTTTGATGATCAATTTAARAACTAAACTACGATCAAACATCAACACACAATTAAATGAAATAACAAGGAAATAAAACTATATTKATGGAAAGAGTTTACCAAACTAAGGATTCCACAAAAMCTTGAAAGGGAAAGCTTGGAAGCTTGACAAAGGAAATCTGAAACTTGAAGGATATGTGCTTCCACAACTTAGCTAATTAAGATCAAACCCTAAACTAAAACTAAAACTAATTACTAGAACATGAATCTTATTCAAAAATAATGAAAAAGGGGAAGATTTGGTTGAAGGAGCTCCCTTGGAGAAGAAAGGTCCCCCAGCTGCAAGTTGCCTTCTTTGAAAAGACGTCTGGTTACTTATTGAATCTCAAAATCTGCTTTTCAGTCGATCGACTGGCAGTCGATCGATTATGTCGGCAGTCGATCGACTGCGATGTCAAAACGGCCTGAAGCCTTAGAATCCATTCGATCTTGAGAGGACCCAGTCGATCGACAACAGTCGATCGGCCAAGTAGGCAGTCGATCGACTGCGTCGTCCAAAATGCCAAAAGTCCCTGGAATCCAGTCAATTTTGGGGGTTCAGTTGATCGACTATAAGGCCAGTCGATCGACTGAACATCCAGTCGGTCGACTGGATTCCTGCGCCCGGCTCGATTTTTCGTTCCTTTCGCGCCCGCCGGTTTATCGAGCCTCGTCCGTTGCGCTTCCTTGCTTTGTCCGTCCATTCCCGAGTCGAGTGAAAATGATCCCAAACAAGCGTGGGCCCCGCTTAGACGTCCTACGGCCAAGAAAAATGAAAAAGTGAAAAAACTACGAAAATTAATAATAAAACGTACAAAAATACGAAAACCTAGAAATAACGAAAAACGGCCAACTCGACTCCTAAAATACCTAAAATCAAGCAAAACACATGCAACGTGATACAAAAACGGTAAGAAAAATATGTACAAAAATATGCAAATCACATGTCTTCATCCAACGAGTCCTGATCATTTCAAACTTGATTGTGTTATTATTGCTTGTTGGGTTAATTGAATATTGGCCTTATAAATTTTAATAACAAAATGATACGTGAGTTATGTACCTAATTGAATTTGTAGTAATGCTTTTAATTAAGTAAATTTAAAATGTTAATTTTATTAGTGATTGCATTTCAATTCTATGGAAATGACAAAATATAGTACATTATATTGTTAGGACAATTTAAATAAAATTTTCGGTTATAAATGATTTTATTGGTGATGTTATTTAGTAGACATAATAAAATATAGCTTCTTGTTTACGAGTATATGGAGAATCAAAGTCTTGATAGATGGATACATAGGAAAAAGAGAAAAGCTAATTTGTCATGTAATGGTTCTGTTGTTGGCGATATCGTTTTGGATTGGCCTGCAAGGTTGAGAATCGCGATTGGAGCTGCACAGGGGCTTTGCTATACGCATCACGATTGCAGCCCGCTGATTATTCACTGCGATGTGAAATCGAACAAAATTTTGCTGGATTATGATTTTAAGGCCAAAATTGCTGATTTTGGGTTGGCCAAGATTTTGATCAAGAAAGGGGAGCCTAACACTATTTATGCTGTTGCTGGCTCTTTTGGCTATATTGCTCCAGGTAATAAAAAGGATTTTTTACCAAAAACAAACAAACAAACAAAAACCCATGAAGTTGTTTATACTTACAAATTCCATGTCAACTGGAGAATCTCAAGTTACATTAAGGGGATATTTGTAATTTTGACAGATAACCGGATTTCTTGTATTTAGGTGAAAATTTAGGGGTAATTTTTAAAATTTGAAAGATAACCAGATTTCTTGTAATTAGGCAAAAATTTAGGGGTAGTTTTTTGTAATTTACCCTGAATGGTAGATCATGTGTGTACACTTGGTGTGTGGATAAACATGGGCAAAATTGTAAAATTAGTCTTGTTACTAATGGACAATAACAGATGGTTGCAAAATGATCTTGTAAAATCCATGTCAATTTTGCTAATCGTACATTGTTACAGGACTGTTTTGCAAATCATGAAAATTACATGACTATTTTGCCAGATTTGGCATGGGACTGATTTTGCAATTTTACTGGATTAAACGACATGCTGAGAAACCTTTTCTACTTCTCCAACTTATTACAACTGCTAACTATACATTATATTTTCTTGCAGAGTATGCTTATACGACGAAAGTGAACGAGAAAATCGACATTTATAGCTTCGGAGTTGTGCTTTTAGAACTGGTGACTGGAAGAGAGCGGACATGAGCACACGAGCCTCGCAGAGTGGGTGTGGGATCACTATGGGCAAGATACGTGCTGCTGGGGTAAATCTTATTATTATTATTGGGCCTTTGATGTGAGAATTGCCCTAATTAGTTCGATATTGTGTTTTTTTTTTTATTTTCATATTCTCACAAATTAAGCCGTCAATGTTTCTTAATTTCCTTCATCCGGAGTGGCTTTCTTTTTTTGTTTTTTTTAATGCTTTTCTTGTAAAAGTGTAATGTAAAATATATTTTTTTAAATATATTGGATGCTTTTGTCATGTTGATTAATTTTAATTTTCATAAAATATGAATTAAATTGCAATTTATAGGTCGGGACGAGGATAGGTAAAATAGAATGAATATTTAATTCTTTTTTAATTATTATTTTGGAATTTAGATGGGTTATATTCAAACCGATGTTAGTGTTCTTTGTGCTACCGACATCGGTTTCTTAAGAAACCGATGTTATTGCTCAGTATTATTGGGGGCGCTTCTTTGCAAAACCGTCACCCGCCCAACATTATTGGTGGCACTTCTTAGCCAAGAAGCGCCACCCGATTTTATTTAGGAAGGACAGATATTGGCACGACAAGTCGTCCCTGTTATTATTTAAGTTTTAGCAACGACTATTGTCGTCCCTATATATCAGTAACAAGATGTCTATAGGGAGGACGTACCTAGAAGGACATGTCATCCCTATATAACTAATACAACGACAATAACATTAATATGGGCGATTTTTGTTGTCCCTCTTAAGCATTATTCTTGTAGTGCTACCACATAGCATCACCTACTTAATATAATAAGCTTTGCCATCTACGAATGTCCCATATAAGACAAAACAACAACCTTATATGTTTCCTACCAAATAAACGTCACAATGCAACAATGAACTAAAATAATAAGACAATCAACAAAACATGAAACTGCCCATAATATAACCTTGTTCGATCCGTGATGATGGAATTGTCATCTTTGTCACCCGATTGGGATGGTGAGGGAGAATAAGGAGGGCCCAAACCACCACCACCATATATAGACATACATACCTTCGTAATCGCTAGACAAATCTAGATAGGTTCCAGTGGTTTATCCTATCTAGAAAGGGGGAATTGCTAAATACTCCCCCTAGAAAAATGTCTTTGTCAAATACCCCAACTAGGTTTAGAAAATGCCAAATACTCCAGACACAATTGTACAATTACCAATTTAACCTCAAACTCAGTTATTCTCTCCTACAAACACCAATCTCCCACAATCTCTCAAGACCTAATTCGTCACCACCGCCTTCATAGCCGTCGCCGCCAACACTTCTCTTGAGTGATGTCAATCACATGAAGAATCAGTTGGAGAAAGATGTACTCGATTTCTCCAATTCCAGGAAGTAGAGGAGTTGGCCATGGGCAGAAAAACATGTCTTGGTTCTTGTGCGTTTTCTAGGAAGTAGAGGAGTAGGAAGTATTTGTGAAGTTTTTAGCCTTTGACATGTTAGGTCTCTGCACGTACAATTGTTGTAGTGTTTTGCAAGTTTTGAAATGTAAAATGTGGATGGTATTAGGTTATGCATACCAATGTGTTGGTTCTTGTGCTGCGAGGTATCGATATTTGTAATACAATGTAGGGGTATTTCAAACCTAATGACATGTGTTGGTGTTTAACATGAATAGCTTAGCTCCTTTGCTTCTTTCTTTTTCTCTTCTTTTTGCTCTGTATTTCTTTCTTAAGTGGTAGGTGACGTCGTAAGAAGTATTAGTTTTTTTTTACACTGCAAGACACCAATACTCCCGAACACAATAACCAATACTCCCAGACACAATAACCAATACTCTTCTGTCCAGAAACTAATACACTAACCAAGATGCTAGTGTTTGTAATGCGATGTGCTAGTGGGCAAAAAAAAAAAAAAAAACTCGCCGGAAAATTTTCCGGCGGGCGGGCGGCGGCGGCGGCAGGTGGTGGCAG
Source organism: Phtheirospermum japonicum (assembly GCA_014905375.1). NCBI lineage: Eukaryota > Viridiplantae > Streptophyta > Magnoliopsida > Lamiales > Orobanchaceae > Phtheirospermum > Phtheirospermum japonicum. The sequence goes on along the minus strand of BMAC01000615.1, from coordinate 332,152 downwards.
CAGGTGGTGG
>BMAC01000615.1:277794-296235 GCA_014905375.1 Phtheirospermum japonicum | reverse complement strand
TATATATATATATATATATATTATATATATAAAATATATATATATATATATATATATAATTAAATTAAAAAAAACTGGACTGATTTTAGCACTACAGTACTGTGTAAAAAGCACAATGAACCTGGACATATAATTGCACTGTGCAATATTAGATCTAAGGCCAGGATTAGTCCCTAGGTTCACATATAATGACGGGGTTCTCATTTGAACCCAATCCTATATATATATGTATATATATATATATGTATGTATGTATGTATGTATGCATGTATGTATGTATGTATGTATGTATGTATGTCTATATGCAATTTTGTATGTACTCTAGAGTTCATTCTCAATAAGAGAACCTCACACATTACAGTCAAATATTGCAAAAGGTTAAACAGAGTAGACATTCTTGCTTTTATATCTAATAATAAATAATTAACTATCGAAACTTTGTTGTGGTTATTTTTATTTATCTTCAGAAATCTCAATAAACAATGGATTTGAGTCTTCCGGTTATGTTAATTCGAAACATGGATCAAGTTTCAAGACTATGCAACGGTACTAGATTAATTGTTACCAATTTGGAGATCGCATTATTGAAGTAAAGATTTTGTCAGGAACTAATGTTGGGACGAATGTTTACATCCCACACATGGCATTAAGCCCTTCGGACAGTAGGGTTCCGTTCAAATGTCATAGGAGGCAGTTTCAATTTATTGTTCGTTTTGCAATAACTATAACAAGAGTTTAAACTCTCTCAAATGTGGGTTTGTATTTGTCAAGACCAGTTTTTAACCACGGCCAACTTTACGTCACAATCTCTCGAGTCAAGAATCGTAAAAGAATAAAAATTCTAAGTTGTGATGATGATGATAATATTATTAATAAGACGACAAGTGTTGTCTATAAGAGAGTTTTCGAAAATCTAAAGTGAAAAATTTGAATATTTTGTATTATTAAGTAAATTTTTTGTTTTGTTTTTGTTTTTATGTGTTTACTGGATATGCCCGCGTAAGCGCGGGTATCCAAACTAGTGACATAAAATTATGTTTTGTCACAATTTTTATGGAGGTGATACAACAAAATACCTCTATACGCCTAGTTTTACGGGATATTTTTAAATTTATTATTTTTATTTAAAATTTTAAAATATATATTTTATTTGAAATTCTTAATTACTATTTTTATTTTTCATTTGATTTTCATAAGCTTTATATAATTTTTTTAACGGATACTGACAAAAAACTCTGCTTTGACGCAATTTTTATGGGAGGTGATACAATAAAATACCCTTATATGCCTAGTTTTAAGGCATGTTTTTTATTTATTATATTTATTTAAGTTTTAAAATATATTTTATTTGAGATTTTTACAATTTTTATTTTTCACTTATTTTGCATAAACTTTACATAGTCTCTTTTAAACGGATACTGACATAAAACTCTGCTTTCACTCTTATAAAAATTGCGTCAAAGCAGTATTCCTAAATTTTGTGTGTTTTGTCTTTCACAAAATGAACCTGGGATGCCAGTGACAGTGGCATCCCGCTTTTACTTTGGATTTCTTTTTTTTTTTGCATTTTGGTCCCGAGATGCCACTGCCATTGGCGTCCCGCATTCAATCTTTTTTATTTATTTTTGCCCCAAATATTTTTCCCATTTTGCAAATTGGTGCGGAATGCCGGTGGCAATTGCATTCCTCTTTTGGGATTCCATTACCGGTGGTGTTCCTATACATTTTTTCAATTTTTGCCCAGACTATAACAATTTATTAATATTAATATATATATATTAATTATTTAATTTTCCCAATTAAAGTGTTGTGGGCCTAATGGACTGGGGTTCAGTAAAAAAAATCTAATTATATATAAATGGATTTGATAATTGCCTTAGTGGGTTAGAATGATAAAATAATCTAACAAGATTCATAAAATAAGCAAAAGGGATACTTAGAAAAATGGATTGAAATAAATAAAAAATAATATATTGGGCTTAGGTATTTAAGTTATAAGAATAACTTTAATAATATTCTAAGTTATACCTTATATAATTAATTAGAAATAGATTATTTTTTACTAATCTCAAATATGAATTTGAGATATAATAATTTGTAATTAGGACTTTATAGACGACGAGCTTGAGACTAACTATTAAAATTCTAAAATATGATTATAAAATATAAAATGTAGTATGAATGCAAATTCGTTACAACCTACATCCTTGAAAGTAATTTTGTCCTCAAAATTCAACACTTACCCGAAATGCCAAAATTTGGTACTTTGCCTCGAATTCTTCCTCTTGTTCCCAAGTAGTTCATTTCATGACGTCTCCACTGCACTTTGATCAATGCTACCTCCTTATTCCTTAATTTGTGAACCTTTCCATTCAAAAAGGCTTTAGAGCTTCCTCATAAGTTAAATCTTTGTTAACATCCAAATTCTCATATCTCACGATGTGATGTGGATTGTAAACATACATTCGTAGCATTGACATGTGTAAGACGTTATGAATACTTGATAAACTTTCTGTAGTGTGAGCTCATATTCTAATTCTCCGATTTTCTTGAGAATCTCAAACAGACCTATGTATCTTAGCTTTAATTTCCCTCTTCATGCTCCTCCACCAAAACATTGTCTTCAATCCTTATACTTCTTGTTACCACAAGGATGTGCAGTATAAGGAGTGCAATGACTTCTTCTTAGATTTCTCTCATAAGCTTTTCGTCTTTAAGATAAAAATTCTTCCGTTGTAAAACAGAACTTCATCGTCTACTATAAAGAAACTTGTGGTAGTTCATTTTCGCACCCTATCCTTCATTTGTTTATGAAGACATCTCGAGTTTGAGTTTCCTTGATCTCTTCTCTCGACATTGGTTGTACTACTAAGGATGCCATTATCACCTCTGTGTTTTTTGGAGGTATCACCATTTCGATATTCATCTTGGGGAACTCTTTAACCAACTGTTCTTGTTCAGAAAATAAACTCATTAGTCCTCCCTTATGACCCAATGCATCAGCTAACACATTTGTCTTTCCTGGATGATAGTTAATGGTACAGTCATAACTCCTCACTAATTCCAACCATATTCATATACGCATGTTCAACTCCTTCTGAGTGAACAAATACTTCAAACTCTTGTGATCGATAAAGACCTCACACTTGCCTCTATACAAGTAGTGTCTCCAGATCTTTAAGGCATGGACTACAGTTGCGAGTTCTAAATCATGCGTGGGATAATTCATCTTGTGAGTTTGGAGTTGTTGTGAAGCATATGCCAGTACCTTCCCATGTTACATTAAAACACATCTCAGACCTTATTTCAACACGTTGCTATAAATAATAAAGTCATCTATAGGGTCGGGGATCGTCAACACGGGTGAAGAAGTGAGCCTCTCCTTCAACTATTGAAAACTCTCCTCATACCTCGTGCTCCATACGAACTTCTCCCCTTTTCTCGTTAGTCGAGTCATTGGCCTAGCCATCTAATATAATCATTAGAAAAATCTTCGATAGTAGCCAACTAGACCCACAAAACTCTCTCGCATTCATGGGGTAGCCCATCTGTTAATGGCTTCAACTTTGGATGGATCCACTTCTATCCTTTAAGCAGTGGCGATGTGACCAAGAACACTACATAGTCTATCCAAAATTCACACTTATTGAACTTTGCATATAACTTCTCATTGCGAAGTGTCTCTCCAACACTATTCATAAATGTTCTTCGTGATCTTGATTCTTTGAATATATCAAGATGTCATCAATGAAGACTAAGATAAACTTATCCAAGTAGGGTGAAAAACTTGATTCATTAAATCCATGAATATTGACGGAGCATTTCTTAGTCCAAAAGGCATCACAACAAATTCATAGTGTCCATATCGCATTCTAAAAGCAGTCTTTGAAAAGTCACTCTCTTTGCTCTTCAATTGATGATACCCTAACCTTAAGTCAATCTTAGAAAAGACACTCGTTCCTTTCAATTGATCGAATAAGTCTTCGATTCGGGGTAATGGGTACTCGTTCTTTATAGTGAGTCGATTAAGTTCTCTATAATCGATACACATCCTCATTGACCCATCTTTCTTTTTAACAAAGAGGACCGGTGCTCCCCAAGGTGAAATATTGGTCGGACAAAACCCAAATCCAATAGCTCTTGGATTTGTGCTTTTAGTTCTTATAGTTCCTTTGGTGCTATTCTATATGGTGCCTTTGAGATGGGTGCTGCCCCTAGTGCCAAATCAATAGTGAACTCGACTTGGCAGTTTGCCGGTAAACCTAGTAACTCTTTAGGAAAAATGTCCTAAAAATCCCGAACAATAAGCACTTCAAGCAGTGACACCTCTACCATTGGATTGCTAATCAAATTCACCAGGACTCCTAGGCATATTTATTTTTTCAACAACTTTATAACTTTCATAGCTGGAATAACTTGTGTAACTATCTTATTTTTGGCCCCATAGAACTTGTTCTCTTCACCTTCATTGAGTTTGAAAGTTATTTCTCTTTCTTGACATGGATATTCACTTGATATTTTATGAGCACGTTCATACCCAATACCACATCAAAATCTTTCATTTGACCATATAGAAGCCAGTTCAAGATTTCTTCCTCCCACATCAACTTGCACTCCCTTATCCATCAAATTTGAAATCATCACTTTTTCGGAGGGAAAACTAGCTTCAAAAGGTTCATGTACTCTAGTGCTCTTAACTTAAGTTAGATTATGAAATTTCTCTGATATAAAAGAGTGCAAAGCACCTATATCGAAAAGCACAAAAGTAGAAGTTTTGGAGGTAGTTAGCATACGGTTATAACTCCTGGATTTTCTTCAGCCTCGCTTCATGCCATGACATATATTTGAGCATTTCTTCCAGTAGCTGGTCCTAGCTTTGGCACTCCACTGCCTTGATGCCTTTGACCGTACACAGGGCAAAATAGTTCCGTATGCCTACTCTGGTGGAAACGGTAATGTTTTCCATGTCCTAACAAACATGCTCCAAGATGATTTTTGCAACACACTCGGCACTGGGGTTTGTTGTTTGTCATTTCTTGATGGTTCACCTCACTGGTTCTTGGTTGTTTTCCTTGGTCGGAACTTCCTCCGTCCTATTTCCTCTTTTCCATAGTGGTCATGGGTTTAGGTTTCACCTCTTCTCCTCCAAGATTTGTCTCTACATCTTGATCCCTCTTGACCATTTCAGCATATAAAAGATCAACTTGTGCTAATAAGATGCCAGCCAATTGAGTCCTTAAGGCTCTCCTGAACCTTAATTGTTTCTTCAAGTCAAAATCCACGAGGTGTGGTGCAATAAAGCTCAACTGGTTGAAATTTTTCTCAAATTCGATGATTGCCGAGTTCCCTTATTTGAGGTTTAGGAATTCAGTCTCCTTTTTGTCACGATAAGAGCGAGGGAAAAACTTATCCATGACCACCGCCTTGAACTCATTCCAAGTGAGGGTGTCTCACTCTTCCTACGTACAGGTTTGACAAAAGCCTTCCCCCCAGTGATCCGCATCTTCAGTTAGTTGAAAGGTGGAACACATGATCTTTTGCACTTCATCACAACCTATCATATGTAAATTTCTCTCGAGCAATCAAAACCACTCTTCAACTGCTCCAGGACCATTTCTCCCATTGAAAGTGTGCGGCCTATAGTGGTGAAGTTGATCCCCTGCTCTTGCATTGCTGTTCCCGTTTCCATAACCACTTCCTCCTTTAATATTTTGTAGATGTTGGAGAAAGTCGGTGAAAACTGTCCCCATAACTGTCGTCTGACCATAAGGATTATGGTCATCCTCACTAGCCATGTTCTCATTTCGATTTCCTCGTCTAGGTGACATTGTCCTATAACCCCGAATGTTTCTTTGATTAATTTACGAGAATAATTTCCTAATATTCATCGTAAAACTCAATCTCTCACCAAGTAAAATAGACACATAGATGAGTTCTAAAACCAAAATCAAACATACTTATTTTATTCCATATTATTATCATCCCTTTTCATGTGAAGATGAAAGATAGAAAAACCCAAAGCAAAACTCAAGTCTTATATAAAAGTAAAAACCTTGAAATAAAATGCAAACCATAACAAATATTTATGATTGTGCATAGAACTTTATTCCATAACGATTATGATCTTGGTCCGCTTTGAATAAATTTCTCCCATCGAGGGGTCATCTAGAGGCAACATATATATAGGATAAAGTGGGGCAGTATGACCTAGAGTGTAACAATGCTTACACACATCCACGTGCTCCACATTTTCCTTCATAGGCATCTTCACTTTTCCTTTGGAAGCCTCTTCCTCTTCCTCTTCCTCGGGGTTATCCTCTTCAGGATCTTCTTCGGACTCCTTGCATGCCTCTTCCTCGGGCACTCTCTCAATGAAAACTTGAGCCAACTATCGAACATTAGTGAAATGTACCTCTAATAATCCACTATAAAGGGAGGAACGTGTGGGTAGATCCTCGTGACATTCATAACCTTGGAGCCTCCACTCCAGGGGTAGTCGCTCAGTCGTTAGACAAGTTGCGTCATACCCATTAGTAGTGCTTCGATCTTCCTCGCCATGAGCCAACAATGGTGTTTGTTTAATAAGTACAATCGCACGGTTTCTCTCTCTCTCTCTCCATGAAAATCGTAGTTTGAAAACAACTCCACCCTGAGAAGCAACCCTCATCCTAGAAGTTTGTCAGAATGGACCAAAGTTCACCTAATTTACAAAAATCACAGCATGAAATAATGAATAAATGAGTGAATTAAACTTTCCGTACCTACTTTTAAAAATAAATTTGTCAAGCTTAAAAGTTCTCTCACAAGAGTACGAGGTCACTTGTAGGTTGGTAAGTTGACTCCAGTCGAATCTCTCGAGGAAGACTAATCGGAGGTAGTTTTTGCATTTGATTCACGAATGAGAAAATAACGAAGAAAAAACTAATCTAAACACTTGGAATCAAGAAGTTGACTATTAAACGAGAAATAAAGAAATCAAAAACTTTGAAAAGATTAAGAGAATGGGGGTCTAGGGCTCTAGAATCATCTCCACGACCTATTGGCATTTCATTGAACACTTAACCTTCGAGTTGGGGTTGTCAATCCCAACTTGTAGATTAAACACCCAAAAATCCCAATTGATGGTTCTAAATGATTCTAGGCACTTGACCCGTGAATTTTAACCAGCAACCATCAAGAAATCCAACAATACAATCTCAAAGGAAACACGAACACGAATAACCATGAAAAGCTTGAAGAAAGCAACAATGGAGTTTCGAATAACAATAATGATTATCTTATGAATTTCTAGAATTGAACACTTAAGATTAAGATAAATTGTAATAAAACTAACTAACAACACAAGAGCATCATAATCCCATCAAGAAAATGTAAACAACTCATAAAGAAATTCGAATCATAAAAGCGAGGAAATTGAAAACTTACTAATTAATGGAGGAGAATATCATCGTTCGAACGAGAAATTAAACAATTTAAAATGAAGCTACATCTAAAAAACGGGAAATGATTAACTATCTAGGATCTATTAAAACTAATGTAGGGTTTGAATCTAAAAAGGGAAGATAAGAGAAGAAATCAACGAACACTCTTGGGGTTGTCAATCCCAAGAGGTTTAAAAAGTGGTTCTCTCTACGTCTTGGAACCCTAGAAGTACCAAAAAAACGTCCCTTTGTTGAAGTATGGAAGGGTATATATAGATTTCCAAAAGTTAGAATGAGAGTTTCCTTAAAAATCTCAATTCTGGGCCCGTTAACGGTAGCTTAGCCGTAAGGGCTACCGTTAACCCGTCTCTGGAAGTCTCTGTCAGCACTTAACGATAGCTTAGTCGTAAGGGTGACCTCTAACTCCTTTTGGCAACAATCTGGCACCCCTTAGTGGTAGCTTAGTGATAGGAGCTACCCTAACCCTACCGCTAAGTAGGTAAATATGCTACTTTTTTGCCGATCTGCTCATTCTCGTCTCTCAGTTCTCACAACGGTTTGCAAGTTTCATCTTTCTAGTACTGAGCTTCCTCGGCTACTTAGCTGTATGGGTAAAAAGAAAAAATAATCACCCAATTGCAACAATTACGATCAAAACACGGTAAAATAAGCTGGAGATACATAAATATGAAAATATGTCTATCCAACCTATACAGAAATTAATAACAAACCTCACTTATCTCTCATAACAATTTAGAAATTAATAACAAACCTCAACTCGAAATCCAAAATCGACTTCTGACAAACCCCTTAAACAATTTAGAAGCTCATGATACGCTTCTTCTTTCAAACTAAACTCTTGCCTCTTAACATTAGGCGTCAAAAGAAAATCAACAATACTAAACACAAGCCTTTATAAACATAGCCAACAACTCGACAAGATTCACCATTCCTTTTTTTATTTTTTGAAGGATGATGATCCTTAACACTTATTACAACCTTTTCATAAATCCCTGATCATAATTCCAAAACACACATAACCAACAAAAAATAACTAACTCTTATCCCACTATATTAATGATGTAGGAGTTAACTCATAAACACTCATGGCTATAGGAAATGGATATTTGGCTATGAAGGGCTCATTCAGAATTCATAGTGGCTAATATATATGAATATGGCCAGAATAAGGGTATTTTATGTGCCAAATCGTCATGTTCAAAGCTAACTACATACTGTGACTCAAAAAGATCTCAAAATAGAACCTACTCAAGTACATGCAAAGATGATAAACACTCAGGCTACTCACAAGCTTCTGCATGAAGAGATTTTGAATTTACGCTGCTTTTAAGGTTTTGCGAAATCATTTGCGTCCAAGTACCATTTTAAAATTTATATAAATAATAATTTTGAAAAATTTTATGCGCTTATACACGCTCAAAGACAAGAACCTCAAATCACACATAGTCAACTTTGACAAGATAAACCAGACAAACACAATTAAGCGCAGGAATATCAATCAATCACGTTCAAATACTAGCTATTACAAAACCACGAATTCAAATTTTATAATTATAAATACAAGTCACTACTCAACTACCCTCCCCCTCCCTATAAATCTGGCAATCTCCGAATTACCATAAGTACATATAAAAATAAAATCAAAAGAGGAAAGTAGTAAGAAAAATGTCCCTGAAGACTAAATAGTCAAGCTATTCCAAATAGAAATGTGCAATCATCACATCGTCCCGAATCGTGTGATTTTGATTGTCTTAATTAAAGGACGTGCATTATCTGAGCAAAAACGAGGCACGGGAAAATGCCTGATTTATGCCTTAAAACACGAATTTTTCGCTAACGGTAGGTGCTACCGCTAACCTACCGTTAGGTATTCGAATCTGGCGAATTCACCTGATTTCTGCACATCAACACACACATCAATGTACCACAGCAAATGACTCAAACTTAACAAAATTTATACAGACAATAAAAGAAAGAAAAATCAAAAGATAATTTAAGGAAAAAGAAAAAGAAAACAAATGCTTGGGTTGCCTCCTAAGAAGTGCTTGTTTAACGTCCAAAGCTCGATGACTCTGCAAGTGATGCTATACAGGATCCATAAATAAGTGACGGTCATGCCACGCCTTATTGTTCTCCAAGAGTAGGAACGGGCGATGATAATCACCAAGGCGGGCACGACAAGCAGGTTCTAGGATGAGAGATATGGGGATTGCAACTAGCTTTGGAGGCCAAAAACACGAGTAGTCGATCACCGCGAATAGATTGAAAGTTAATCGGAGCGTGGTGCGGTGCTCGGTCACCGGAAGAACTAGAAGATTAGTCAAACAAACAAAACAACCGTCAACCAATCCAAGCTCCTTTGTTTCTTCGATCATCACCTCAACACTTTCAAAAACATGAATTTCCAAATTTGGGCGTAAAAGAGGGCGATCGGGCTCCTCCTCGATTATCTCTTCCACCACCTCAAAGTTAAGTTCTAAACTGCATCGGGCGGAAAAAAGTGAGGCTCAAAAATCTCACCCTCCTCCAAAACTGGTACCACAACTTCACCACTCCCACTGAGAGCAAGTAAACTCGAATCTCCAACATTTTTCGGGGCCGAGAGTTTGTTTGGCTGAAGTTTCCGAGGCTGAGAGTTTGTTTGCCTGAATCTTTTTTTTAGACACAAATTGTATGAACTTGAAGGTGGAGTCCATTCAGGTGAGTAGAACGTCCCCATGAACCGATCGTACACTTCCTCCCATAGTTTTAAGGAATCGGGCTCCAAATATACCAACCATTTTCTTGCCCAGTCCTTTAGGTATGAAACGAAAAAGTCCCATCTTCACTTGATCCCTCGTAGGGCTGAGAAGAGGGAAAGTCCGGGTGATGGTCTCGTACTCTCGGATGAAGAAAAATCGGGAGGTTCTCTAAGTAGAAATTGTTAGGATCGTAATCCCGCATCGCGGAGCTCAATGAAATAGCCGGTCGAAAGGTACACCAATCGTACAGTTTACTATACGGGTCTCACATTTTTCTCTTATTTATTTATTTTTTATTTTTGGAAACGGTTTATTGAATCCCGGGACTTGGTCTTCGAGGTACCTTGAATACACAACACTCAACACACGAGATTAAACGCACCAAGGGAAAATAATAATAAAAAACAAAAAGAAAAATCACAAACGAATACTGAACACAAACAAAACAAATAAAAATAAGAACAAAGATCACGAAAAGCAAACACAAAAATCACAACCTTTAGCTTTCCCCGGTAATGGTGCCAAAATCTGAATCGAACTTTCCATACCTACTTTTAAAAATAAGTTTATCAAGCTTAAAAGTTCGCTCACAAGAGTACGAGGTCACTTGTAGGTTGGTAAGTTGACTCGAATCGAATCTCTCAAGGAAAACCAATCGGAGGTAGTTATTGCGTTTAATTCACGAATGAGAAAATAACAAAGAAAAAACTAATCTAAACACTTGGAAACAAGACGTTGACTTAAACGACAACGAATGAAATCAAAACTTAGAAAAGATTAAGAAAATGAGAGTCTAGGGCTCTAGAATCATCTCCACGACCTATTGGCATTTCATCAAAAACTTAACCTACGAGTTGGGGTTGTGAATCCCAACTTGTAGATTAAACACCAAACAATCCCAATTGATGGTTCTAAATGTTTCTAGGCACTAGACCCGTGAATTTTAACCAACAACCATCAAGCAATCCAACAATACAATCTCAAAGGATACACGAACACGAATAACCATGAAAAGCTTGAAGAAAGCAACAATGGAGTTTCGAATAACAATAATTATTATCATATGAATTTCTAGAATTGAACACTTAAGATTAAGATAAATTGTAATAAAACTAACTAACAACACAAGAGCATCATAATCCCATCAAGAAAACGTAAACAACTCATAAAGAAATTCGAATCATAAAAGCGAGGAAATTGAAAACTTACTGATTAATGGAGGAGAATATCATCGTTCGAACCAGAAATTAAACAATTTAAAATGAAGCTATGTCTAACAAACGGGAAAGGTTAACTATCTAGGATATATTAAAACTAATGTAGAGTTCGAATCTAAAAAGGGAAGATAAGCGAAGAAATCAACAAACACTCTTTGGGTTGTCAATCCCAAGAGGTTTAAAAAGTGGTTCTCTCTACGTCTTGGAACCCTAGAAGTACCAAAAAAACGTCCCTTTGTTGAAGTATGGAAGGGTATATATAGGTTTTCAAAAGTTGAATGAGAGTTTCCTGAAAAATCTCGATTCTAGGCCCGTTAATGGTAGCTTAGCCGTAGGGGCTACCGCTAAGGCTACTGTTAACCCATCTCTAGAAGTCTCTGTCAGCACTTAACGGTATCTTAGCCGTAGGGGCTACGCTGAGGCTATCGTTAACCCATCTTTGGAAGTCTCTGTCAGCACTTAACGGTAGATTAGTCGTAGGGGCTACCGCTAACTTCTTATGGCAACAATCTTGCACACCTTAGTGGTAGCTTAGTGGTAGGAGCTACCGCTAACCCTACCGCTAAGTAGGTAAATATGCTATTTTTTTGCCGATTTGCTCGTTCTCGTCTCTCGATTCTCACAACTATTTGCAAGCTTCATCTTCCAGTACTAGACTTACTCGGCTACTCAGCTGTATGGGGAAAAATAAAGAATAATTACCTAATTGCAACAATTACGATCAAAACACGGTAAAATAAGCCAGAGATACATAAATATGAAAATATGCTCAATCTATCAAACCTATACCGAAATTAATAACAAATATAACTAAAATACTATATAAACATATATATAAATCAAGACAAACGCATACTAATCAATGAGATGCTTATATTGTAATGGAATTTTTATACCTTGGGGAAATCGACGAGGATTCAATGATAACGAATGAAAAATATTCATTTATTTAAAATTATTTTTATTTTTACTGAGTCTAAAGAAAAAAACTCGCTCTGATACCACCTTGTAATGCCCCAATTTCTCTAAAACAAAATTGGTTTATATTTTAAAGAATTGAGGAAATTTGCGCGTCACATAAATTTTGAACTTTATAAAATGAAAGATAATTTTAGAATCTTGCAAGCAATTGAATTTATGCAGCTAAAAATGACAATAGAATTAAATCAAGTTGCTATCAGTTAAAATTGATAGTTAACGTAGCCTCGCATCGAGTCCAACCTTTTTTTTTAATAAATTATGAGATTATTATTAAAAAATAGAGAAATCGTTCATTCAAACAAAGATTACGACGTCCATTTCCTGACTAGAGGCATCTGTTCGGGCTTCATTAAAACCTCTCGAGGTAAACCCACCCTTGTGGGAGAAACCCTCGTAGAGGAAAGAGTACCCTTCCCATGCCAGTAGTAGAGGGAATAGGACAAAGCGATAAAAAATGCTAAGAGCCACATGCCGGCAAAGTGTAAAAATAAGCTACAACAAGATGGTCGTGATATGTAGAGCAGCAATACCAAGGTTCTCTTGCCGAACCAAGATTAGACTGCCAATGGAGGGGATGATATCAAGATCTTGATGAGCGGAACACCATTTTACCCAAAATATCATCGTTCACCAGATCTAGGAGGAACGCCGGAGGCGAAGTAAACCAGTCGTAATGGGGAGAATTGGATTTGGATAGCGCATCAGCAGCGCGATTGCCTTCTCGATAAACATGCGAAACCATGAACTCGATCGAGGTAGTGAAAAACAGAATCCGACGCCAACGAGCTAGGAAGCGCCAAGGGACATCCAGGCTACGTTTTACCAATAACTCCACCACATAAGTCGAGTCGGATTCCAGCCAAATCCGTCTCCAGCCTCTTTGATCAGCCTCCTCGACCGCAATAATCGCGGCCTCCAACTCTGCCTCAAAGGCAAAACCCCTGCCAAGCGATCTCGAAAAGACTCCTTTTATAAAGCCCCGACATGTGCGGAAAATTCCGGCCGCGACTCAATCTCCAGGACAACCTAGAGCACTGCCATCATTATTCACCTTAATCCAGCCAGGTGGAGGGGGCAACCAAGACACAGGGGTAAGGGTGGGCGGAGGCGCAGGCCTACCACACACACCCAATTTGCGCAAACAAATCAGGTCTGTATCAGTGTTCGCCATCGTGCCGTGATCTAGAGCGGAAGGGACAAACTCCATTATGGACGAAATTGCACCGGAGATGCCAAATCATCCATATCGTTGATATGAAAGCCGCTTTCCAAAGGAAAAGTACCTGCGCACTAAAACGACAGTCAATAGCAAAAACATAAAAGTGAGCAAAACCAACTGAAAGGGGGAGCTGGATGTTGAAAGAATCCTCAATCCAGCCCCAAATGTGACGCGCAAACTGGCAGTCCGTAAGAATATGATCAACTGTCTCAGAACTCACGAAACAAAAGCAGCAGAAGGAAGGACCAATGAACCCCCGTCTACGGATCACGTCGAAGACACCTAGCCGATTAAAGATTACCTTCCAAACAGTGATTGAGCGCCGAGCAGAAATGTGAGAGGACCAAATCCAACTTCCCCACCGAACCTTGAGAAACTTTTGACGGTGGTGGTCGTACGCAAGTTTGGCCAAGATATCCCAGAAGGAGAGGTAGACCAGACTCGTTTATCCTCAGTTTGGGGGATAATAGGGAACCAGAGGATGTCAATAAAGATGTCAGTGAAGGCGACGAGGAAGCACTCCGTAAGATGCCAGACCCCAGAAAAGAAGTAATCGGCAATATTCTGAGAAAAATGAGGCTTAAATGTCTCCGGAATGCCAATGCGGGGAGCAATGGAGTAACCGAGCCAGTTATCCCACCAGAAACTAACTCTGGAATCACTGCTAGGGATCCAGTGAGAGTTCTCCAAGATGCTGGTAGCATGGATCCTGAGGCTACCCCAGATAGACAAGGAGACATGCGCACGGGGGGAACCATTCGTCTTAAAAAAGCACTCGCGGAGAGGACGAAAGGCCATGGAATCCTTATTAAGTAAGTTATAAGCGAATTTGAAGAGAAACGAGGAATTGGCAGTGGTGACGGAGTGGATGCCAAGACCACCCTCCTCGCGAGGGGCACAACAGTGGGCCCAATTAATGGTACAACGCTTACGCTTAGAGATATCACCCGACCAAACAAAATTTCTAATAGCAGTCTCCAGTCTGCATGTAAGCGAGTTCGGCCATTTAAGGATGAGCATGGAATGCACCGTGGTGCGGGTAATGACTGAGTTAATGAGGCAGATGCAGCCATCGAGTGACAGAGAGGATCCCTTACAAGTTCCAAACTTAGACATTGTCTTATCCAGGATCGGGCGGAGATGGTTAGCCCTAGGACTACCACGGAACATCGGGACACCGAGATAGGAGGCAGGTAGGGAGCCCACGGAAAAATTGGAGACCTGGTAGATCCGACGGACAACAGCAGGAGTCACCGAAGAGCCAAAGTAAATATTAAATTTCTCCAGGCTGAGGCTCTGTCCGGAGAAAACTCCATAGCGATGGAAGATGTCCAGGATGGCCCTAGCATTACGAGTTGAAGCATGACTCATAACGAGGATGTCATCAACATAGAGAAGGCAAGTGGGGAAGCAGAGCGTGCGACTGGCCCAGAACATGGAGATCACACCGCGATCCACAGCGAAACAGAGGGGACACGCAAGAACGTCTTCCGCGATGCAGAACAGGAGAGGAGAAAGGGGATCCCCCTGGTGGACACCCCTGGAGCAACTAAAGTAGCCAGTAGGTCTACCATTCAAGAGCACCGAGATACGAGCGGAGTGAAGGATGGTCTCAACCCACCCAATGAAGATAGAAGGAAAACCAAAGCGGTGCAAGACCGCAATCAGAATGCCCCAATCTAAGGTATCGAAGGCTTTACAGATGTCAATCTTCATGATCATGTTTTTACCGAAAGTGCGAGAGGAGAGGTAATTAAAAGCCTCAGAGGTAACAGCGATACAGTCATGAATCTGCTTGCCAGGAATGAAACCGAACTGAGAATCAGAGATAATCTTGCCAACGACTACACCAAGATGGGTAGCCATGATTTTCGTAATGATTTTGAGAGAAAAGTTGCTAAGGGTGATTGGGCAAAAATCCTCCACATGCATCGCCCCTTTCACATTCGGGATAAGAACCATGAAACTGGAATTGAACCCAGTAGGGAGGGAAGAGGAAATAAGGAAGTGATGGACTGCCGACAAACGTCAAGTCTGACGATGTCCCAGCACTCCTGAAAGAAATGGCCATTGAAACCATCCGGGCCAGGGGCACTACTAGGGTCGAGAGACAAAGCCGCATCACGAATTTCCTCATCGCTCGTAGTAATGGAGAGAAAGGCTTGAGAATGAGTATCAGAAGGATGTAGAAACTCATTCATCCAAGAAGGATCCGGGAGAGGGTGGCTGGCGGAAAAAAGATCAGAGAAGAAAGAAGTGATCGTTCCCTGAATCGCCTCAAGGGAGTGGCTGACCACCCCATCGATCAAGAGAGAGTCAATGGTGGACTTCGTGACCCTAGCCTTGATGCTCCGGTGGAAAAAGGCCGTGTTACGATCCCCATTTGTGAGCCACTTAGCCCGGCTCTTCTAACGAAGAATACTAGCTTGAGTGTCGAGCAGGGAAGAGGCGTGGACCTGCAGGGCAATTTCAACATCAATGTCACCCTCAGTGTACCCCATGTCCAAACAACGAGATTGAAGGTTCATAAGTTCGAAAAGCGATGACTCCACCTGACGATGAACATTACCAACCGTGTGAGCATTCCATTCCCGGAGAGCCCCTCGAAGATAACACAATTTAGACATGAGGGAAAGAATAGGATTAGAATTCTGGTGGGGAAGAGTCCAAGCAGAGGTGACGAGTGTATGAAAGTCAGGCTGCGAGGTCCAAAAGTGATGGAAGCAAAAGATCTGAGGGCCCGAGGCAATAGGCGAGACTCTAGAGCAATCGATGAGGATGGGGTGGTGGTCTGAATGGTTACGGGGAAGGAGGAGGCCAGAAATCCTCCCACTCTCAAGGGACAGGTCAGCAGAAAAAATCGCGTGATCCAGGTGAGTATAGCGGAATCCGAATGGCAATGACTAACTCAGTGAAGAAACCACCGGAAGTGGTGACCTGCAAAAAATCACCGGCATCCAAGAATCTCCGGAAGTCAGAGCGGGAAGAAGCATTAGGTGGGTTACCCCCACGACACTCATGGGCCCCCAACACAGCGTTAAAATCCCTAATGATCAGAAGGCGGGGGAGCGAAAGGCTAAAGATGTCCCTCCAAAGGGAACATCGCTCAAGAGTCGTGTTATGATCATGGACGAAGCCGAGGTGAAAATTGAGGTCCCCGAAGGTGGCCCGGATGAGGATGATCTGGTCCGAGGAGAAGAGGATATAAGTAGAGGAAACAGTGGGTCTGGTGAAGATCCAAATATCGGGGATCCCATTGCTGTGAAAGTTTTCAGCAACAAGAGTGAGATTAAGGGACTGCCAGAAAGAGACGTGAATGCTATCGAAAGAAACCATTGGTTCTGCAATGGCAAGGAAATCGGGACGGTGAACCCGACAGAGTTCTTTAAGGACTAAACGAGAAGCCAAATTACCGATCCCTCGAATGTTCCAAAAGAGGCAGCGCATTAAACAGACGTGGAGGGAGAGGGTGGCGATTCCTCCTATCCATTTTATCAAGGTAAGATAGCTCATCTTCGAAAGAAGCTAAGCTAGCTTCAGAATCGTCAATGTCGGACCACCGTAAACCAGTAGCCGTGGACATAATCTGACAAGGAATAGAGGGTCCTGGCTCGTCGAGTGTAAACTCGTGCGAGGGGTTGCTCTCTTTGACCTTGTCCTTAGCTCTTTGCAAAGAGATTTGGATGCAGTAGTAGGGTCGTAAATAGTGATGGTACGATCAATAGGAGCCGCAGAGGCCAAAAGCAGTAGGGGGTTAGTCCTAGGGGTCGGGGCCGAGAGTAAGAGAGTAGCTGGGGTGCCACGCACGGCACCTCTGGCCATGAAACTGCCAACAAAGAGAGGTAAAGAGGTCTAAGGGAGAGAGGTGGGCTGGCCCTCCCTAACCGGGGAGGATGAGGAAATGGGAGCATCAGAAGGGTGGGGATCAGAGGGGTAAGGTTCGAGAATCGAGGAGGGGTGGGGCGGAGAACTCGTGTCGGGATCAGGCTGTAGCGAAGGCGTTAGAAGTCGTCAAAGGGGCCTTGGTAGGCTCGGGGTTCGACTGGGGATCTATATGAGTGCTGACCCCGTGATCCCTAGAAGTAGGGCGTCGACGGCGTCTAGCATTAACTGTATGCCAAACTTCCTTGCTAACAATTGGGACAGCGTGAGGTTTGAGAGAGGGGCAAGAACTAACCAGATGTCCAATCGATTTACAGGAAGAGCAAAAATCCGGGAGGTTCTCGTATCCAAAGGAGATATACCCACAATGTCCTTTACGTTCAATCATCACCGTCTCATGCAAGGTGTTTTGGAGGTTAACCTTGACCAACATTCTAACGAAATGGCCAACCGTGCCATTAATGGAGCACTCATTAATTTGTAATGGGGTGCCAACAACCCTAGCAATATTAAGGATAAAAGAACGTTCCCAATATTCAATAGGCAGTTCAAGATACGAATCCATACCTGTGGTGAAGCCGGGGTGGTCTTGTACGGATTGAAGTCTGGAGTCCAAGGGAAGAGCCGAATAGAACTAGTGCTGAACTTCCAATAGGGTTTGGCAAACATGGTGCCCTGTCGTCAGCCGAAGAAAATGAGATGCTAAAGAGTCCTTGATTTCGTCGGGTAGAAGTGGTTTTGACCCCTTGGGTTGGAGGAGACGGCCAATAAGAGAAGCTCTTAGTGTCGAAACCCGATTTTGATAACGGTCTTCGTCAATAGTGACCGAAAAATAATCTCCCTTCTTGATTTGGGGCGTCCCAAAGGAGGAGTCCAAAGGCGAAGATCTCGGAGGGGTGGGAGTGGGCCGAGTACTCGGGCCCGGGAGGCTCCAAGAAGGCGGGCCCAAATTACTAAGA
>BMAC01000615.1:232282-277769 GCA_014905375.1 Phtheirospermum japonicum | reverse complement strand
GACGGGTCTCCGACTCAAGCAGGTAATGGTGGTAGGCTCTCCCACTGCACCCTTCAGCGTTGGCAAGGGGAGCGATGGTGGCCACAAGCTGAGCTTGGGTCTGATGGGGCAAATCCTTCTCCTTCGTTGATGGATTGGAGAACTAGAATTGGGCGAGCGGAAACTGCCTAAGTTTACATCAAGCATTTGGTCTTCAAAAATACTTTTAATATTGGGTGGATTCAGAACTGATGTAATAGGTTTCCTAATTACATCGGTTCTATAACCGTTGTAAATTACCTGGACTTTACTATGCTTGATACTACATTGAGCCCAAGATTGATGTTAATAGCTGAAAAGAACCGATGTAAAAAACCTTTTTTTTTATAGTTGTGCAATTTCATAGCTATACTTGAACCTATTATCTTCTTTATAACCTCTGACCACTAAGTCATTCAGTGCAGACTCTTTTATAATGTCCAGACATGTCTATTATTGCGTGAAGTTCCTAACATTAATTTGCTAATACTAACCGATGACTCCATTGGGACCTGTAAGTATACGTATGTAGTTATTCATATTCATATGTACATACATGCATTTACAAATGCTCTCCATCATGACAAATTGCCCCAAACATTAAAACATGATGTACCAGGACTTCAGGAATACAAATTATCATATATGCATCATTGAAGATTAAAGTGATAATAACCACAAACTGGTTCTCGAGAAAAATAATATAAATAGTATTCAATCAATATGTCTCATAACAACATAAATAAAACTAGTGGTACTATTGTCTTAAATGAAGTTCTGCAGGTTTGATGAAATAACAACACATTACGAAACACCCCCATACTCATTGTACATAGACATTGTGAAAGACTCCCTCCCATTAGTCCTTTCCTGGTAAGGCTCCACATGATCAATGTAGTCGCCAGCTATATCACTAGAATGTGTGTCTCTAATGCCAAACTCTGGGACCTCTTGCTCTATCAAACCGACTGCCATGGAAATATGAATGAGATTGTGGATGAAACAACAAGACATTATCATTTTGTTTTAGATTTAGATGTTGTAAAAATAAGGACTCCTAAGAATAACCTATCTCATCTTCAATATGCCAAAGGACCGTTCGACGACATTACGCAGTTTGAACAACTCCTTATGGTTTTTGGGTGCCCCCTGCATGTGGACTATTCATCCAAATGGTATTTCATATCTCTATATGATGTGAGAAAACCAATACCATTGGTGTACCCGTAATCACACAAATAATAGTTACCTGAGAAATTGAATTTGGTCGTTTAGTTTTTAGAAATATTATCGTGCTAGGATGTGATGAGAAACAACAATCTATATTTACTAGATTAGCCTATATAATTTTAAAATCATTAAATAAGGGGTGGCCATTATTTTACCAACAGGTACTCGTAACCCATTGTGTCTAGTAATCGCATCGCATAGTACACGACTATCAGATATTGAACCCTCCCAACAAGTCAGAATAAAAATAAAATTTACGGTCTTATCAAAAACACTGAGTACGTTTACTAAGGTATCACCCATTCAATTTCGATACCGCTCTTTATCGATAAATGACACCTGAACTTCAATATACATTCCACCTAGCTAGTGCACCTATGAAACCATGTGAATGTTTAGAGGACAAATATAAAATTAATTCTATAGGATTAAAAAACTTAGATAGAAAACCAATATGGTGGATAGAATGTTTGAACAATTAAGTATTTTACCTTGAACCATTTCCAGTTAGAGTCATTATAGTCATCGTCAACTGGAGTTGGTTCAACGAATAAAATGGTGTATAGCCTCAATACAATGTTAGAACACGATTGAAGTGTACGCTAATCGTGTGTCCTGATCTTTTGAAATCAAATTTCACACATACATTTTTTTATGATGGGCTAATACAATTTTACGTAATATAAGAAACCATTTCTACCTAGCAAAATTAAGCCTTACAATAAATTAACTATAAGTAATTTGAGGTCATATATGATTCCCCTTTAATAAATAAGCTAAACCCAATATTCTTTCTACATTATACAAGAAAGGTTCGACATCAAGAACTCAACCAAAGGAGAAGTTTGAAAATACTACCAGAGTGGAGGACGACATTTATGGAATTTGCCTATGGAAAGCCTTATGTTTCAGAATAGTATGATATATATTTTAGTGGAGGGAAGAGAGACACAATCCTTCTCAACTCTTTCTTTTTATCAAATTATCTTTTTATATTTTTTCTCTCTTACATCTTCAAATGAAACAACAAGCCCTTTATATAGATTTTAGGAATCCTTTGACCTTTCATCTACACAACCTTTCATCTGCACAAACTCTTGGCCTTTCAATTACTCAAACTCTTGACCTTTTAACTTCTAAATTTAAAACCCATTAAAACAAAAACATTTAAAGTTTATTCAATAAAACTCCCCCATAAAATTAAATGCTTCTACCGTCCGCCATGCCAGTCAGCCTCTTGCATTTATCGAGAAGTACTTTCGGTAGCGGCTTTGTGAAGATATCTGTTGCTTGTTCCTGACTTGCCACATGCACCAATTCTATACTTTCTTCCTTCACATGATCACGGATAAAATGAAAACGAACATCGATGTATTTGCTTCTTTCATGGTTCACTGGATTCTTTGCCAACTCAATTACTGACTTGTTGTCAACTTTAATCACTGTTGCTCCTAGCTGCTTTAACTCCATCTCACTCAACAAATTTCTAAGCCATATCGCATGACATACATGTTGGAATCTAGGGTACCGTCGCGCAGCGGAAAACAAAAATTTTTAAAAATTAAATTAATTGAATCGAATTCAATTGACGACGGTCCAATTTTATAATCAATTAATTCAAACAATGTTTTAATTGCTTTTAATAAATAGAAACAATTCGATTTTCGTAAAATCAAATAAGCATGATCGGTTTCTATAAATTATATATATATATAACAATTATATATATATACATATATATTAATATATTAAACTTATATATAACAATTATATATTTATTAATATATTAATCATATATTTAATTATATTATATATATTAATATATTAAACTTATATATAACAATTATATATTTATTAATATATTAATCATATATTTAATAATATATATTATTGTTATATATAAAAACAGTATGCACAAATCTACACAGCATGCATACATCAATAACACTTTATTTATATATTTCAGCATGAAACATAAAAGCATGCATTCCATTACAGCACACTCACAACATGCATTTACATATAATATATCATATATATATATATATATATATATATATATTTCATATAATTTGCATGCTTTTCACATAAAACAACATATACTTTATATATATATATATATAACATACATACTGCATATCATATGAACAATACAGCATATATATATCATAACAGTATACATTTATTCATAATATATATATATATATATATATCATGTAACAATCAGTATGCATACATATTTATATATATATATTACACTACAGATCATAATATATATATTTACTAACACAGCATAATTGTAAATACATATAATACAGCAACCATTGTTACCTCTCGGCTCGGCGGAGGCGCGCTAGACTGCGACACGGCGGTGGGTCGGGCTGTACCTTTCGGCCGTGACAGCAGCCCGGTAGCGGCGATTGCTCCGGAAAGCGACGGTGTCGAGGATGAGCACTCCGTCGTGAGGTGTGCTGCGACGGGAGGACGTAGCTCAGGCGTAACGCGATTGCAGCGACAACGCCGGACTGCAACTCGCTCACGGCGGTGGACAGTGACAGTGAGCTATCACGGTCACGGCACGGCGATGAGTGGCGCGACAAAACAGGGTCTGCTGCGTTCGGAACGGGCGACGACACCGGGGTTCCGATGCGGTAATGTCGACGAACTTGCAACGGTTCCCGGCTTCGTTTGGAACAGAAGCCGGGCTGCGGCAAAACCGCTGGCGAGACGACGCAACACGGCACAGCGGCGAAGCAGCGGACTCCGGCGTGACAGGCGGATGGCGTCCGCGTCTCCGATGACGGAGGTGGTAGCAGCGGTCCGGCAAGCGTTCGGACGGCTCCGGCGAATCGGTGTCACACACCGTATTACCCGACGTCCTTACGATGGAGCACTAGATCCGTCGAAAGATTGAGAACGACGGAAACGAGAAACCGATCCTATCGGTGTGTCGGCGGCCGGCGGCAAGCGGCGGCGGCCAAGGTGGACGGAAGTGGTGGCTAGGGTTTTTATATTTTCGTCTTCTGTTTCTTTTGTTTTGTTAGTGTTCTCTGTTTTAAAACCCGTCTGCCTTGTATATTCTCCAAAAGAAAAAACTTCTTTTTTATCCTTTATAAGTTTTGTTTTGTTTTTATTTATTCAAGCCCAAAGCCTTAAGGGGCTTT
This sequence comes from Phtheirospermum japonicum, assembly GCA_014905375.1. Lineage (NCBI taxonomy): Eukaryota > Viridiplantae > Streptophyta > Magnoliopsida > Lamiales > Orobanchaceae > Phtheirospermum > Phtheirospermum japonicum. Next base: position 273,357 of record BMAC01000615.1, on the reverse strand, counting down.
AAGTGGAAATGGGCCTAATATAAAAACAAAAGACCAATTCTTAAGGTGGATGGGCTTTAATTAAAAAACAAAACAAAACCTTTAATGAACAAGCCCAATACAAAAACAAGCCCTTTTAATTTAATAAAGCTCCGGCCCAATAACATTAAACGGTTTATTGGGTCGACCCTATTTTAAATTAAAAATCCCATCGTAATTAAATCATTTCTCATAAACGATAATTTCGAAAAATATAACAATTATATTTTCGCGTCCAGAATAATATTCTCGTATTTTTGTCAATTCATAATCACAATTATGAATCTTAGATTCAATCATATTGACATCTAACTATGCTAAAATTAACAATTAATTTCTAGCTGTCGTTTTCAATAATCAGGAAACACGTGGTGTGACCCTCAATGGTTCAGGTGTAAGCTAGCCGTGGGTTCACAACACATTGTGATTCGAACAACACATTGTTCTTATATGAACTCGTCCCTTAGAGTCCCTGATTAAATAAAACACATTTTACTTAATCACTGGTCAAACCAGAACCCAACAAATTATGAGAGGCGCCTAGCAACTACGCATCATAATTCCCTAGATACAAATGAAGTGCCTGCAAGAACCTTGTGATATAGCTTATATGTACAGTACGATCCCTTCGCGATCTATGTCCCGATTGAACAAGAGGTATTGGTTCATCGAGACCTCTTTCTAGTTCAATAACTGTGTGTACGTTCTAGGTTCAAGATAATCCGTTCGTGTGTGACTTAGAGAAACATATTTCTCTAAACACCCCACTATCAGCTCTGGCCAGAGACTCCGAGGATTAATCAACCATCAGAACACACAGGACATCCATGACTTATCATGCGTCCGAATCCCCTACTACCATGCACAGACTTCCCACTAGATTCCCGACTATGCGAACGTTGCCCCTTTTGATCGGCCTCCAAGGAGACACAGAGACAGGTCACAACATAGCCTGTCCTCTAGTGAAGTCACGATGAGGTCTGGGTCTTAAGGATTAATGTTGTACGCTATACCATAGAAATCATCTACTCGATGAGTGGGAACCACTTAGAGATTTCTAGGTGAGGGAGTTCAGTGAACTCATCTTATGAGCACCTACTTATGTATGTCGATGTCCAGACACCGTGACCGATGAGACGCGGTCCACATACACTAAGTACTAGTCTTAACGGGAAAGGCCTGTATCCTCATTATGGCGTAACCCTATGACTAGGAACAAGTTCGACGAGTTACATTACGTACTGGATTATCTCACGGTTCAACTAGACCAATCCACCGTAATAGAGTAACTACATCAGGACCATATCTATGCAACTAGCAAGGGATTAAAGATATGGAATGCCAATATGTATAAAAGATATTATTACGAATAAAAACCCGATTGTATTGCAAGAGAATGGTCAGACCACAACCACAAGTTGTCTTGTCGGTCACCCTATTCTAACAATACACACCAAGATGCTGCTACATATTCAGCTTCACATGTTGAGAGTGTCACGATTGGTTGCTTCTTTGAAAGTCAAGCAGATGCAGTATCTCCCATAAAGAACACATATCCCGATGTACTTTTTCGATCGTCTGTGTATCCGCACCAATCACTGTCAGAATAGCCAACCAGTTTGTAATCTTCTTCTTTTAAGTAGAACAACCTGAGTGACACCGTCCCTTGGATGTAGCGAATGATACGCTTCAATGCCTTCCAATGTGAATAAACTGGCTCCTCCATGAATCGACTTATAATGCTAACACTAAAGATCTGGCCTTGTGAATGTTAGATAGTGAAGACTCCCAACTAGACTTCGGTATTTGGTTGCATATACTCATTCTCCACCGTCAAACTTAGAAAGTTTTGCCCCTGGTTCCATTGGTGTAAATTCTGGGTTGCAGTCCGTCATTCTGTTCTTTCCAGAATTTCTTTCGCATATGATTCTTGTAACACAAAAATCCCATTCTTTTCTTATCTAAACTCCAAACCAAGGAAGTACTTCGTTAAACCCAAGTCCATCATCTCGAACTCCCGAGTCATCGCTCTTTTAAATTCCTGTATCATTATACCATTGTTCCCCATAAAGATGAGGTCATCAACATAAAGAGCGACAAGGAGAAGATTACCATTATTCTTTTTCACGTATACCGCAAGCTCGTATGGACATTGAGTAAACTCTTTTCTCTTGAAGTAAGTGTTGATGCGGGTATTCCAAGCTTTAGGTGCTTTTTTCAATCCATAAAGTGCCTTATTCAATTTCAACACCGTCTCTTGTTCCTCAATTTTTATGTACCCGGGTGGTTGCTCTATGTACACCTCTTCTTCTAGCACGCCATTCAAAAAAGCTGACTTGACATCCATTTGAAACATTTTCAATTTGAATTGAGCTGCATGAGCAATGAGAAGTCGAATCATCTTCATTCTTGTAACCGGGGCAAAGACTTCATCATAGTCTATCCCTGCTTTTTGTCGATAGCCTTTTGCACTTAACCTTGCCTTGTACCGCTCTATCTCGCCTTGAGCATTCATCTTCTTTTTGTATACCCATTTTACTCCAATGGGTTGACTTCCTTTGGGCAATTCAACCAGCTCCAAAGTTCGGTTTCGCTCGATTGCTTTTATTTCTTCATTTATGGTTGTTTGCCACTTCTCATCTCGTACTGCTTCCTCAAATTCAATTGTTTCAATATCCGGCAAAAGAAAAATTAAATGTACCTCACTTGTTGAATCGTACAAATCTTGCATGCTTCACATCCTTGGTTGTCTCGGCTCGTCTTCATCATCGGTATTTTTAGAGTTTGTTGGTAAATATGTTGGTGCAATGATGGATGATTTTTCAACTACAATGGTAACCTCTGTTGAACTTTTCTAGTCCCACTCACTTGCTTTGTTTACTCGTACATCACGACTCACCATCACCTTCTTGCTTATCGGGTCAAGTAGCTTGTATCCTTTTGTCTTCTCATCATACCCAATAAAAATATACTTTTTGGTTTTGTCTTCGAGCCTAGTTCTTTATTGATCTGGTACATGTGCATAAGCCACACTACTGAATTCTTTGAGATGAGAGACTGTCGGCTTTTGTCCGCTCCATGCCTCTTGTGGTGTTTGATCATCTAACTTCATATATGGACATCGATTTTGTACATAGATGTCACATTGCACGGCTTCGGCCCAGAATTCTTTCGGCATCTTCTTGCTCTTCAGCATTGATCAAACCATGTCGAGAATAGTTCGGTTCTTTTTCTCGGCCACACCATTTTGTTGAGGAGAGTATGGTGCGGTTAGAAATCTCATTATGCCTTGCTCCTCGCAATACTTCATGAAAGACATCGAAGTATACTCTCCACCTCTATCGGATCGTACGAATTTGATGTGTCTACCAGTTGCCTTCTCCACCATCACTTTGAATTTTTTGAACACCTCCAATGCTTCGGATTTTTCTTTCAAAAAATAAACCCAAGTTTTTCGTGAGAAATCATCGATAAAGGAAATGAAGCACCTTTTACCACTGAAAGATCGGGAGTGATTGGTCCACATATGTCGGTATGAATCAACTCAAGAGTGCGTTTAGCTTATATTCTACCTTCTTTTGAAATGAGGTTCTCGCTTGCTTGCAAGGCACACATTCTTCACAAAATTTTCCCTCATAATCCATATCCGAACGACACGTGCCCATCTTCAACCTCTCGCATCTCCTTGAATAGGTGCTTATGCCCGCACATGTGGTTGCTAGCGGAAATGGCATTTTTGTATCGAGATACCACACCGTGTCGCTGTCGGAAATGGTATTTTTGTAAGCCATCATGAGAACTCCATCTTCTCTTGTCTCCTCTTCCGCGACTAAATTAACATTTTCTTTTACCATTTTTACGAAATAGCACTCATTTACATAATGAATAAACTTACCGCAATTATTGCACTTGATATTTGATTTGCATTCTTTTGCGTAGTGTCCATGCTTGCCGCAGTTGTAGCACTCGTCTTTCGAGTGATTTGATTGGCCGCCTCTTCCACGATCACGTCCTCTACCTCGCCAATTTTGTTGGCTTGACTGCCCCTTCTCCTCTTGGTATCCCCCTCGACCGCAGCCTCCACCACCACGACTATTGTTGAGACCTCCACGGCCGTGCCTTCTACCATAAAAGTTTTGAGTATAGAGTACCTTTTCGTCTTTGATAGACACCTTGGCTTGCAACGCTTCCTCAAGCGAATCGTTCTTCTTCTTCTTCTTTCGTTGCTCATGTGCCTCAAGAGAACCGGCAAGCTCATCGACTGTGAGCATCACAAGTTCCTTTAACTCTTCTATCGTGCACACAACATTCTCAATATTATAGATTAATGATCTCAAAATATTCTCCACAACCCGAGCATCGGTTAATGTTTCACAATTCCGATTGAGTTGGTTCACCATGGTTTGTACACGTGTGATGTAGTCAGATACAATTTCTGACTCCTTCATCTTCATGCTCTCCAACTCGCCACGAAGAGTTTGGAGACGCACTTGTTTGACTCGGTCATCTCCTTTGAACACTCTTTCTAAAGTGTCCCACGCTTCTTTTGAAGTAGTTGCACCAGCAATCTTCTCAAATCCCGACTCATCGACGACTCAGAATAGCATGTATAGTGTCACCTTATCCTTCGATCGTTCCTCTTTCAACGCCTTATTTTGAGCCTCCATATATCCAGTGGTATTTGTTGGTTCTTTGAAACCTTCTTCGATCACCTCCCACGCATCTTGAGATACGAGAAGAGCTTTCATTTAAATGCTCCAATTCTCATAGTTTGCCATCATTAGTCGAGGTAGCAATATTTGACCCGTCACATTCGCCATTGGCTCTGATACTAATTTGAGAATAATATGATATATATTTTAGTGGAGGGAAGAGAGACACAATCCTTCTCAACTCTTTTTTCTTTATCAAATTATCTTTTTATCTTTTTTCTCTCTTACATCTTCAAAATGAAACAACAAGCCCTTTATATAGATCCTAGGAATCCTTTGACCTTTCATCTACACAAACTCTTGGCCTTTCATCTACACATCATTTCATCTACACAAACTCTTGGCCTTTCAATTACTCAAACTCTTGTCCTTTTAACTTCTAAATTTAAAACCCATTAAAACAAAAATATTTAAAGTTTATTGAATAAAGAAACCATTTCTACCTAGAAAAATTAAGCCTTACAATAAATTAACTATAAGTAATTTGAGGTCATATATGATTCCCCTTTAATAAATAAGCTGAACCCAATATTCCTTCTACATTATACAAGAAAGGTTCGACATCAAGAATTCAGCACAATTTGCCTATAGAAAGCAAAATTAAGCACGATTTTCACAATCATATAATGCAAAATTAAGCCTCACACTAATTTAACTGTAAATAATTTAGAGTTATATATAATTCCCTTTGAAAAATATTAAGAAAAACTCAACATCAAGAATTTGACCAAATGAGAAATTTGCAAACATTACCGGAGTGGAGAGTGACATACATGGAACTATTGTTAAGCGTAATTTTTCTTTGGAAAGCACTATGTTTTAGAATCAAATTATCAGTAATAACTAAGCAGAATAGATTTCGAAACAAAGAGAAAAGGAAAATGAGAAATAATAAATAAACCAAGACAAATATATATCTACCACTACAATTATCTTGGGATTTCAAATGAACGTATTTACTTTCATACAACACATGATTAATGTGTTTCCAATTTCATGACACACTACCACTTTGTACAAATTGAAAAGAAATTGGACGCACGTCAGAACAAGTTGCACAACGTAATTATACAGTTTGGATCTACGGAATTCTATTATGCTTGTGTTTAATTGGTCAGACAAAGATAAATTGGACAATCGATCATGCTTTTGAGGGGTATAATAGTCATTTAGTTTATATGAAAAACTAGGATAAAATCATCACAGGGTAAAGGGTCGGGCAATATTACCACCAATACGTGGGATATTTTGTGGGCAAGGACAATTTACCCCTGGGTGGAATCAATCAAACCAAATGGTGAAAATAGAATAAGAGCCCTAATTCCACCTAATCTTGTACAATCATAGAAAGCAAACGAGGCCTTGGAGATTTATTTTCAAAGACTTAGATTAATGGATTAAAAGCTTAAGTTTTATGTATGATATTTTGTATGGATGTTGAGACTCACTTTCTATTGGTAGTAAACTTTCCACTTCTTATCTTTGTTTGCTTTCTTGCTCGTTTTTAGTTTTATCTAGATTGAAAAATAGATGATGGTGTCCGGTGTTCTTAAATGTTTATCCTTTACTTTTATGATCTTTATTTAGACGGTAAGCTAAATTCCTTGGTCTAATGCTTTCTTTACTTACTTGAAGTCATGTTTTCTTGTTTTCTAACTCTTAATCCCTAGTTGGTCTAATTTATCTTAATTTATTAAAACCAATAACCAATTCAAATCGACCGTGTGTTTAGTGGAATTTGTATAAACAAACTTCTTATTTTTGTTGACTTTCCTTGATATCGAACCGAGTCAAACTTATCACCTACAGTTACTTCATTCCCTTGTAGATAAACTTGAACAAAATCTAAATGTGAAATGTGCGATTCAGTTTCCCAGGCGTGCAGTCATGGCTTGTCGTTGTATAATTTTTGTCGTCATCATTTTGGTTCAATTTTCATACCAAAGGATCATCAATACACGTAATGGAAATTATTTAGCTTGGCTTGGCTTCCAACCTCAGCTCGGCACTTTGAACAAGTTTGATCTTTAAAAAAATGAAATAAAAATCCTAAAAATGAGCAAAATTTATGAAGAAGACAAATAAAGTACGAAAATATGAAATAAGCAAAATCAACTAGAAATATAATAAAAATATGGCAAAAACACATAAAATTAGACACAAAATACATACAAATATGTACAAAACACCGGTCCATCTTAAATAACATATATATCTAAAATGAAAAATAAAACACAAAAACTTTTAAAATATTATTAACTTACCAATAATATAAATACCCAACAGTTTTAATGTCAAACTATATCATCAAACCTTCATTTATATACAATCTAAATGCAAATACTAAATAATTTATGAATGAATAAGAGTGAGTGAATAATTGCCTAAGAATATTGGTGTTTAGACATGTTAAATTATGAAATAGCCCCTTACTATGGATGGGGTCAGGTACCCTCCATTTCACAACATTGTGAGTTGCTAATTAATCCACTAGATTTGGAATCAGCCCAGGTACCTTATGTAATAAACTTAGGCAGTTTGGTTACCCATTTTCTTTAGTTCCGCGGGGTGGGTGGGGGTGGGGGTGGTTGAACAACCTTATTTATTGCCTCTCGTAGCTTCACTTTCTCTCTTTACTGGAGATCCTCAATCCTTTGACATTGTTGTTTTCATATATCCTTATTTAAGAAGAATTATAAGTTTGGCTGAGAACATATTTCACTCTTTAATGTCATGCTTGATGGATCGATGGTACTGGCATGCCATCTTCTAATTTAATATAGTAAGACCAACCCTCGTAGGTTTGACTATGTTAGCATATATTTAAGGCCTTTATAAGCGTTTACACCACCTTTGGGTCAGTGTTTAATAGAGACCATATGAGTTATCCAGATCATTCTTGGTTTGGAATGGTAAAAAATTACCCTAAGACTTCCAAGCCCTAACATTTTCCTGGGATTTGCCTTGATCATTTTGGGTTTAGATGTAACCTAACATTTTTTCTTCTGAATCTCTCTCTCTCTCTCTCTCTCTCTCTCTCTCTCTATATATATATATATATATATATATATAGGGGTGGGTTCAAATGAAACCATATCATTATATGCGAACCTGCGAACAAGTGCTTTTATTATATATCATCAGTGCTTTTATTATACAATCACAATGTTTTATTAATATTTTCAGTTATATACACTAGCAGTGCTTTTATTATACAATCCTAATGCTTTTAATTAAATAAGGAAATACATAAAAAATGTAATCCATCCATTTAATTAGATTTAAGGTCCATAATGGCTAAGGTTTAGCACAAAATGTTGGCAACAGAAATAAGCATTGAAGTAGGTAGTGGAAATTAACTTTGCAAATTAGACTGAATAAAGTAAAGCGTAACAAAATATACATGAAATACGCGACGATAAATAAAGGTTCATAAATGTAAAGACACAAATTAAATGACGCCATTATTTTTATAAGGTTTAAAGGTTTATGTAATACTTCTAAGTCCTTGGAATCCACTAGATATGTTCTTTGATACAACCTAGTAGTCTAGGCAATTACTCTAATAATCTATGTGAATTGACTATTTCCCCTAGCTTCCGATGATTGTCTCCAACACCCAATGCTTGGAGTTTACTCGTTACCCCTCAACTATTAACACTCTTTATTCACAACTAAGGATTCATTCTCGATTCCTTGATCGAGCTCTTCTCCTTGGTTAGCTGACCAAGCTCTCCTAGTTCCTTGATCTTCCATGGATTAGATCCTTCTTGGATCCCTATGAAGGTGATGGATTTAACTTTAAATCATTTGGAAGTTGTGTGTAATTAGCGTGGTTGACCAATACTTTATTATTTTTAATTGCACACTTGATTTATCTTACTAACCTTATTACAAACAAAAAGATGGAATATTTCTGCTTGGATTTGAGATCTTTGATCAAAAAATATGTAAATTAGAAGCTTCAAGTACTCTTCAAGGGAGTCTTAAATGGTCATTTATAGGCAAACCAATTTGAATATGACCATTGAAAATCCTTTGTCACCTTAATATGAAGCCTATGACTTGTTGCATGTATCTATCAATCTTCTGACACGTAGGTTTTTCCCGTTAGATCCTTATGTCTCTACCATCTATGATGAACCAATGTAAGCGCATTTAATGAGACTTTGCTGAGTCACGCACAATTTATTATGGGTCAATAGAATATTCAGTATGAGTCAATTATTTTCTGATTATCATCTCCATTTCTATGAAGACTTTAATGTTGCCTCTGAGTACTTAGAGTTTGTTGACTTCTTTATAAAGTGTGTAGTTATTAACTCATCTGGCTATCAAATATTCATGTTGTGGACTTGCTATTGACTTATGATCAGTGTTATTTGTTGTCAATTTGACTTCCCTTTCACTTAGATGTTGACTCATCTTAGAAGTTCTATCCTACTAACAAAATAGTCATAATCAAATAAAGATTACAAGTGAATGTGAAATCTAATTCTATTACACTCTATTATTGCTACCATTAAACTTACAACATTTGAACCTTATAGGAATATTATAGACTATAGTGAATGTGAAATCTAATTCTATTACACTCTATTATTGTCACATTGGCAAACTCTTCCCTAACAGTGTGTTGGTCTGAGCTTGTATGATGAGAGGTGAGAATGATTAGGACCAACCATCCTAACTTTGGACTGATCTTGACTCCAAAGATTAAAACTAAATCTGAACTCGTATTACGTCCATCTAAGAGATAAGGTTCTCCAACTGTGTGGCTAGGCCAGTCTCTCTATTGTACGAGTTTATGGTGACACCTTCTGTTTGGTTGGGGTTGCCTTTAGCTTAATGTTAGCGGAGAAATGGAAATTCCTCCAGTTGAATAATTCACCATCTTCATATTCTTTCTCTTTCTACAAGATGTTAGGAACCTCTAAAAAGCTAGCTTTTATTCAAGCATGCCAAGAGTCTTGGTTGAAGTCCGATCCTAAGCCTCAGTGATTAGGATATAGGCACAGCTACCTCTAAGAGTTGTGTACATATCGTTCTCTAAGTGATAGAAGACCCTGTCTTGTTGTGGTTCATTATAGGTGGCTTCTTCAGTCTCTATATTGCCAAATCTGAGCATTGTAATTCTATATTTATTTCTCATCAAAAAATATCTTATGCCAACAAGTCAATCTATTGCCAAATCTGAGCATTGTAATTCAAGATTTATTTCTTATCAAAAAAGTTCATCGTAAACTGTTGATGTCTCAAAGTCATCATCAAGAATTGTATCTAGCTCTAGATACCAATTGACATGGGTAAATCTATGAATAAAACAAGCACTCAAACCAAACTATTGATTCAAATATGAATACCGGTAGAATTAACATAAGAGATAAATCTCCAAGAACAAATGTTCTTATTTCATCAACTCGATAATTCACCTTAATAAAATTCATGGATACCTATTTATAATTAAAAAAAGACTTATCTAACAAGAAATAAACCCTAATAATAATTAATATCTTCCTAATATAAAAGATTATAAAATCCTAATAGATAATAAAATATAATACCAAAATAATACCTAAAACATAAGAAATTATTAAAAGACAATAAATAATATAAACACCTCTATGATTCTATATGAATTATTGAACCCTGGCTTCTCTTTATTTTCCTCACTTTTTTATATTTTAAATGTACAAATCAAATTGGAGAACCTCTGGTATCATATTCTAACATGATTATATTTTTTCAATAGTTTTTCTTGTTTTGCTTCATAGTTCAGGTGTGAATGGTATTATTTATGGTTAGGGAGTTCTTTGGTGGCGAAAATTTCAAAAGAAAACACTAAAATAGTAAAATACATAAGGCCTTACCTTATTGAAATTATGCAATGAGACAATATCCAAAAATATTCAATCTAACACTTGTGAATTCTCCTTCATGGACTATCTATTCTCTTATAGCAATAAGTTTATAAATATACACTAGAAATTGACCTGCATTGTTTGTTTGTATAAATTCTACCCAATTAACAAAAGTGTTAACATGAAATGCAAATCTCATTGACAAACAAACAATATTTAGGCAATCCCAGTAGTTTAACAACATAAAAGTACAATGTTAAAAACCTAATAATACCAATGTGAACCCATACATAGCATATATATTTTGAATATCAATACAACAAAACATACTTAAAGTGCCAAAAACTAACACAAAATAATTCAAATCTTGTCAACATATTATTTATATCCATTCATTTGTTTTTAATTTCAGAATGAGGGGGTGAACGATTTACGTGGCCTCATGCATAAGTTGTGAATGTGAGTGAGTTAATGTCTAAAAAAGTATCCAACCATATTTGCTTTAATTAAAGCTTTGTAGAACGATCGAACTCAGGCCTGCAAGCATCAAACTCTTCAATCTTCTTCCATTTCTTTGTTCTTGAAGTGGGATCCAACTAATACTTGGCTCATCCATGTAAACCACCTTCAAGAATCAAAGCTATCTAATGTTAACTAAAGCCTTATTATCTAAATGTCATAACAAAAAAAGCCATTAGTCGAGCACCTAAACAAATAAGAACTAGTGGATTTTAATTGAAATTGGAAAGCTTGCAACATGTTTTGTTTTCTTGCCTTAAAAACCTTATAAACATTTTGCACACTACAAAGAAATATTATGCAGTTAAAGTACGCACAAGCTTGCAATATAAGACAATAAATGTAGAATCAACAACTAATATAGTTTAGAGGGTAGACAAACTACTGAGATAAATTTGAGTAACATTACGTTCAAAAACCAATGTCGTTAAATGTGAACAGGGGGCCAAGTTCAAAAGTTTCTCAAAAAGTTTACTTATGATATGAATGTGCACAATAAGTTTAATTTAGACTTATAGTTCCATGTGGAGTATGGAGAAAGAAGATATGTAAAATCTTCGAAAAGCTTTTTTTTTTTTTTAATAAAGTGTGAAAATATTATTAAAAAGAAGAAAACCGTTCATACAGAAGTAGATCACGACATCCATTCCTTGACGGCATCTGTTTGGGCCTCATTAAAACCTTCCGAAGTAAACCCACCCTTGTGGGAGAAACCCTCGTGGAGGAAAGAGTACCCTCCCCACGCCAGTAGTAGAAGGAATAGATCAAAGCGATAAAAAAACGCTAAGAGCCCCAAGCTGGCTGAGGGTAAGAATATGCTACAACAAGCAAGACGTGATCTAAGAAGCAGCAATACCAAGGTCCTCTGCCGAACCGAGACTAAGCTGCCAACCGAGGGGCTGAAATCAAGATCGTGATGAACGGTACACCATTTTTCCCAATATATCATTGTTCACCAGATCTAAGAGGAACGCCGGAGGTGAAGTGAACCAGCCGTAACGCGGAGAATCGGACTTGGAGAGTGTATCAGCAGCGCGATTGCCTTCTCGATAAACATGCAAGACCATGAACTCGATCGAGGTAGTGAGAAATAGAATCCAACGCCAACGAGCCAGAAAGCGCCAAGGAACCTCAAGGCTACGCTTAACAAAGAGCTCCACCACATAAGTTGAGTCGGATTCTAGCCAAATCCGTCTCCATCCTCTCTGATCAGCCTCCTCAACCGCAATAATCGCGGCCTCTAACTCTGCCTCAAAGGCATAACCCTGGCCAAGCGATCTCGAAAAACCGCCCTTAACAAAGCCTCGGCAAGTGCGGAAGATGCCCGCCGCCACGCAATCACCAGGACAGCCCAAAGCACTGCCATCCGTGTTCACCTTAATCCAACCAGGTGAGCGGGGTAACCAGGTCACAGGGGAGAGGGTGGGCAGAGGTGCGGGCCTTCCACGCACACCAAGTTTTCTCAAACACACCAGGTCGGAAATAGTGTTCGCCATCATGCCGTTATCAAGGGGGGAGGACTCGAGAATGAGTGAACGAATCAAGATAAGGGCCTTCGTGGTGGTAGGTAGGACTCCATTATGGATGAAATCGCACCTGAGGTGCCAGATCGTCCAAACCGCCGAGATAAAAGCCGCTTTCCATAAGAAGAGTACATGCGCACTAAAACGACAGTCAAAAGTAAAAACACAAAAATTATTGAAACCACCTGAGAGAGGGAGCTGGATGTCAAAAGAGTCCTCGATCCAACTCCAAATGTGACGTGCAAAGTGGCAGTCTGTGAGAATATGATCGACCAACTCAGAATGCTCGAAGCAAAAGTAGCAAAATGAAGGACCAATGAACCCCCGTCTGCGGATCACGTCGAAGACACCGAGCCGATTAAAGATTGCCTTCCAAACAGTGATAGAGCGTCGAGGAGGAATATGAGAAGACCAAATCCAGCTACCCCACTGAACCTTAAGAAACTTCTGACGAAGGTGAGCATACGCGATCTTGGCCGAGATGTCACCATTAGGAGAGAGAGAGACCAAACACGTTTATCCTCAGTGTGAGAGACCATGGGAAAGTGGAGGATGTCGATAACAACATCCGTATAAGCAACGAGAAAGATCTCCGTGAGGTGCCAAACCCCAGAGATGAAGTAATCAGCAATAGACTGAGAGAAATGGGGCTTAAAAGTCTAAGGAATGCCGATGCGAGAGGCGAATGAATAGCCGAGACAATTATCCCACCAGAAACTAACCCGGAGTCACTGCCGGGAATCCAGCGGGAGTTCCCCAAAATGCTAACAACATGACCCCTGATGCCACCCCAAATGGAAGAGGAGACATGTGCACGGGGGGAACCAGTCGTCTTAAGGAAGCGCTCAAGGAGAAGACGAAAGGCCATGGAATCCTTATTAAGCAAGTTATTAGCAAGTTTGAAGAGGAACGAGGAGTTGGCAACAGTGACAGAACGGATGCCAAGGCCGCCTTCCTCACGAGGGGCACAACAACGGGCCCAGTTAACGGTACAGCGCTTACGCTTAGAAATATCACCAGACCAGACAAAATTTCTAATTGCAGATTCAAGTCTGCGGGTGAGTGAGGTCGGCCATTTAAGAATGAGCATAGAGTGCACCGTGGTGCTGGAAARGACCGAGTTAACAAGGCAAATGCGACCAGCGAGAGACAGAGAGGAACCTTTCCAAGTTTCAAACTTAGCCAAAGTCTTATCAAGGATGGGTCGYAGATGAGTAGCACGAGGGCTACCGCGGAACATCGGGACACCGAGATAAGAGGCATGGAGGGAGCCCAAAGAGAAATTAGAGACCTGACAAATACGACGGACAACAGCGGGAGTAACAGAGGAGCCAAAGTAAATCTTTGACTTCCCTGGGCTGAGAATCTGACCGGAAAATCCCCCGTAGCAACGGAAGATATCCAAGATGGCCCTAGCATTATGAGTCGAGGAATGACTCATAACGAGAATATCATCGGCATAGAGAAGGCAGGTCGGGAAGTAGAGCGAGCGACCTGCCCGGAACAGGGAGATCGTACCACGATCCGCAGCAAACCAGAGGGCACGTGCAAGAACATCCCCCGCAATGCAGAACAGGAGAGGGGAGAGGGGATCCCCCTGGCGAACACCCCTGGAGCAACTAAAGTAGCCAGTGGGGCTACCATTCAGGAGCACCGAGATATGAGCAGAGTGGAGGATGGTCTCAACCCACCCAATGAAGATAGGAGGAAAGCCAAAGTGGCGTAATGCTGCAATCAGAAAGCCCCAATCTAAGGTATCAAAGGCTTTGCGGATGTCAATCTTCATGATCATGTTCTTACCGAAAGTACGAGGGGAGAGGCAATTAAAGGCCTCAGAGGCAACAGCGATACAGTCATGGATCTGCTTGCCCGGAATAAAACCGAACTGAGAATCCGAGATGATTTTACCGATAACTACACCGAGACGGGTGGCCATGATCTTCGTGATAATCTTGAAAGGAAAGTTACTAAGGGCAATCGGGCAGAAATCTTCCACACGCATCGCTCCCTTAACTTTTGGGATAAGAACCATGAAATTGGAATTGAAACCAGTGGGAAGGGACGAGGAAACAAAGAAGTGACGGACTGCCGAACAAACGTCATGTCCGACAATGTCCCAACACTCCTGAAAGAAATGGCCATTGAAGCCATCCGGGCCAGGGGCACTACTAGGGGCAAGAGAAAACACAGCATCCCGAATTTCCTCATTGCTCGGAGTAGTAGAGAGGAAGGCTTGAGAATGAGTATCAACAATAGGGTGCGGTAACTCATTGATCCAAGAAGGGTCTGGGAGAGGGTGACTGGCGGAAAAAAGATCAGAGAAGAAGGAAATGATCTTTTCCTGAATCGCCTCAGGGGAGTGGCTGACCACCCCATCAATCAAGAGAGAGCTGATGGTGGACTTCGTGACCCGGGCCTTAATGCTACGATGTAAAAAGGTCGTATTACGATCACCATCCGTGAGCCAATAAGCTCGGCTCTTCTGGTGAAGAACATTAGCCTGGGTGTCGAACAGAGAGGAGGTGTGGACCTGTAGATGTAAAAATAATTAATCAAAAAGGAAGAAGAAACTATACTCAGTTGAACAAAAATTTTGGAATAACAACAAAGGTAATCATTAGATACAAAGCAGCTTTACATTACGATTTTTGTCATTTTTTTAAAAAATAAAGCAACAGAAAAGTAAGAGGCCAATTTAAAACTAACAAGAAAAATAAGGTAGGGAAAATATATAAGTTCACAAAAGATGAATAAACTACAAATTCTATAATATTAACATAGAACTTTTGGAAGTAAAAGAAATAATCATAATGCACAAGCTATATTAGCTCACGGAGAACTTTGTTACAATGATGAATATGTGCAGTTGTTTTGCAAATTGGAAAACAATTGTTCAGACTTGCCATTTAAATATGGAACCCAACTCAATAACTGGATTTTCAAATATACAATTTTAACTTTAAAACAATCAATCCTTAGTCTGAAATTCTACTTCAATAAGACTGCCCAAAATTATATCTCGAAAAGAAACAACAGATGTATATCAAAATCTTACATAGGATAGCTTACAGAGTAACTCTAAATATTCTTGATTAGAATAAGAGAAAAAAAGCTACATAAGATAAGTTTGGATCTCTAAACTATCCCAAATAATTCTTCCTTTTTTATTTTTTAAAGTACTAATTACCAGCAGTGCCTTGACATTTTTAAAATGTGTCAAGGTCACTATTACCATCATATAGTTACACTAGAAAAAAAAAAGATTTATAAAAACTCTCTCATTGAAAATTATAACTTTGCAATTATAGGAAACAATACAACAAAATAAGCTTGTAGGGTCGCTTTTATTAGGACACTTTCAAAATAAATGTCCTATTATTTATATATAATGGGACACTTGCCTAAAAAGTGTTTTATTACGTGTGAGTTTCATTTAGGTAATTAAATGGAACACTTCAAAGCGTCCTATTAAGATAGCCACAACAGTAATTAACATTGGCGGGAATGAGATATGTATTTAGCCGAATTTGAGCGGGCTCCCAAAATGTGACATGTTTCTTTCCCATTAAAAAAAACTAAAAACTAAAATATCACTTATTTTTTCTTTTTATTTTTGAGTATAAATTATATTGTAATATGTATTTAAATATTTATATGCACCAAAATATAATGCTGAAAGGAAACAATGATAAACTCTTTAGTAAAATTGCTTTAAAAAAAAAACAAAGATTATCTTATTAAATTATGTCAAAAAATATAGATACACTCACTCTTTCTCTCTCTCGTTGTCTTTGACGTTTTCACTTCCTGCCCTAAATCCTAATTCTTATATTCATATCTACCACAGCGGGTCATTGTTGGTTACGACGACAAGCAACTGAAGGAAAAGATTTAGCAACACAAAATTTTCAGCAGTAAGTTTATTATTTTAGCCCTAATTTTCCAGTCAAATGCTTATTTTCTACCTCAATTTTTAGTAGCCAACCCAATAATCAAGAACTTGTAATGGTTGTCTCATTTCTTGACAAGGATTAGAATGGTTTCATTTATGCTGTCGAGTTGATTTTGTGAGTTTTTTCATTGAGGAATTTATTATCTTTGTTTCAATCTTAGAATAATGGCATTTCTCTAATTTTATTTATTTTTTTCGAAATTTTCATTTATGAGTTAATGGCTTGTTCATTCCTCTCATATTTTAACAAAGCCCTTATTTTTATAAGGGATTTATACCAGACACATTCTGTCGATGGTTTAATATGGTTGGATTGAGTATAATATCACATCCTTTAAGTCACATTTAGAACTTGAATATAAATAAGCGAGCACTCTGGTAAATAGTTGCTACCCATTTGAATTAAGTTGGGTTAATTTGGGATTTGAAGCAAGGAAAGAAATAGAGAAGTAATTGACAGTGAGATTCTTGAAGTTGCTAATTGCTCCATTTAACAAATTTCTTTTCAAGGTAATTTTCTATTACTAACATGTCTTATTTTTTGCTTTATATACGTATCTAGTAGTTGAAGCTTGACTGCATTATATTTTATAATTGTAATATATATATAGTATCAAATAAGTAGTAATATATTTTTATTTATTTTTTTAAGATTTCCATTGTGTTGAGTTGAATGCGATATTGTGTCATCATGTTCTGTTAATCTTTGGAATTTTTTCTAAATGTTTTTACTATTCTTCTGCATTTTTATAAAAACAAAACATACACAAGCATCATAAACTCAATTTCCAGTTTTTAATTTTTTTCCATCATAAAGTCATATTCATAATCTCTTTTGACTTCAAAATTATTGTATTTCCTTATAGTGATATAGTTGAGAGAGAATGAAACATCCTAAAGAGCATTTGAATTGATTGCTTATATGTGAGTATATAGGCCGACTAACATGCAAATGTTTTGAAAATTTATTTTTCATTGGAAATATGTCCATACTTTTCTAATATATATATATATATATATATATATATATATATGTGTGTGTGTGTGTGTGTGTGTGTGTGTGTGTGTGTGTGTGTGTGGTGTGTGTATAAAGCTCCAACCTCTTTTCTTTTTCTCTTTCACTGTCACGGCCTACTTTATTGCGGCAAGGTAAGTTTGCTTCATGATTATGGATAAGACTTGGATGAACCTACCTAGGAATTGTAAAGGTTACATGCACGGTTTAAGAATGTTTCTTAATTTTGCTTTCTCTCAAGAAAATACGGGTGTGGAAGGAATGATATTGTGCTAATGTAAAACTTGTAAAAATGGCATATGCTTTCCAAGGGAATATGTAGAAGAACATTTAAAATGTGTAGGTTTCATTAAGGGTTAAACTCAGTGGATCGCTCGTGGTGAAACTTCTGATTTTAATGCTGAATCCTCTAATTTTAATGCTACAACTTCAACTAATAATGAGCCAAGTGCATGTGATAATACACAAGAGATGCTTAATGATGCATTTGGAGCACAATGCAATGATTTTGAAATGGGTGACAATGCTGGAGTGGAAGAACCAAATCCAAAAGTTAAGAAATTTTACAAAATGTTTGAAGATTCCCAACAAGAACTTTGGCCAGMATGTAGTAAATTCTRGAAMRTATCYTTTCRGGTAAGGTTGTYTCATCTTAAATGTCTATGTAAGWTCACTAACAAGTCTTTCACCATGTTMTTAGAATTATTAAACGAGGRATTCCCAGAAMGTGTGAAACTACCTAAATCTCATTATGAAGCAAGGAAAGTCATTGATGAATTGGGGCTTGGTTATAAAAAATATGATGCATGTCCAAATGATTGCACACTCTATTGGGGTAAATATAAAGATAAAATMCAATGTGAGACATGCAAGTGTACCAGATGGGTAGRCTCAYATGGTGATGAAACTGGTGAAAATRGAAAGATRRCTCATAAAGTGTTGTGGKACTTCCCATTGAAGGACAGATTACAACGCCTTTTTATGTCTTCAAAAACTTCATCTTTCATGAGATGGCATGCCGAAAGTCGTACTAAAGATGGAAACTTGAGGCATCCAGCAGATTCACCGGCCTGGCAATATTTTGACTTTAAACATCCGAGATTTGCTAATGATCCTCGAAATATGAGATTAGGATTGGCATCAGATGGATTTAATCCTTTCAATAATATGAGTGTTACACATAGTACTTGGACAGTGATATTAGTTCCATATAATCTACCTCCATGGATGTGCTTAAAAAAACCTTATTTCATGATCTCATTGCATATAACTGGCCCATCTGCCCTGGTAACAATATCGATGTATATCTTCAACCATTGATAGAAGAGTTGAAGGATTTATGGAATCAAGGTCTCGACACTTATGATGCTTCATCCAAAAAAAATTCAAAATTCAGGCCTCACTACTATGGACTATTAGCGATTTTCCAGGCTATGCAAATCTATCAGGTTGGAGTACTAAAGGATGGCTGGCATGTCCAGTTTGTAACAAGAATAAAGAGTCATTATGGTTGAAAAATAGTGGGAAATATTGTTACATGGGTCATCATCGATTTCTTGAGAAGGATCATCATTTCCGAAAAGATTCCAGGTCATTTTATGGGAGTCAAGAACATAGAGATCCACCTCTTAGACAGACTGGGTCGAGCATCTTAGCTGATTTGAATGGTTATGAAATGAAGTTTGGTAAATCAGTATCTGACAATCCAGATTTTCCTTTTAATTGGAAAAAAAAGAGTATTTTCTTTGATTTGCCTTATTGGGAAGATAATTCGCTACCTCATAATCTTGATGTCATGCATATTACGAAGAATGTATGTGAGAGCATTGTCGGGACATTGTTGAACTTAGATGGGAAAACTAAAGATCATTTAAAGTCACGACGGGATTTGAAAGAAATGGGAATCAGGTAAGAATTTCATCCGGTTTTGGCTGAAGATGGTTCAAATAAAGTGTTTTTACCTCATGCTTGCTTTGTAATGGATAAGAATGAGAAAGAGAAATTTTGTAGGACTTTAAAAAGAGTGAAAGTGTTGGATGGTTATGCATCAAATATCTCAAGGCGTGTTCAGATAAAGCCTCCCAAACTTTCCGGTCTCAAAAGTCACGATTATCATATTTTGATGCAATAACTCTTGCCGTTATCATTAATAAAAACACTTCCAAAGTCAGTTCGTGTTCCTTTGATCAAGTTGAGCAAATACTATAGAGAGTTGTGTTTTAAAGTTCTTAAATCTCAAGATTTATTTCGCATGGAAAAAGAAATTGTAATAATAATATGCTAATTGAGAAGTTGCTGCCACCATCTTTCTTTGACATTATGGTGAATTTAACTGTACACTTAGCACGTGAAGCAAGAATAGGCGGCCCTGTTCATTACCGATGGATTTGTTCTATATAAAGGTACCAAGTCTAGCATCTAATATCATGATATTAATTGTAATGAACTCGCTATTTTAATAAGTATTAATTACTTTGTACTTGTATGTTTGTTATTTTAGGTATTTATGTAAGTTGAAGTCGTATGTGCGAAATAGAAGCCGACCTGAAGGGTCCATTGCAGAAGGATACAATGCAGAAGAGTGCTTGGCATTTCGTTCTTTATATTTTGCGGAAGGAGTCGAAACGAGATTCAACAGTGTTAACAGAAATGACGATGGAGCTCCTGTTCAAAATGAAAAATTAGACATTTTCACAAATTTAGGTCGTTCTCTGGGAAAAGGTGATGCGGAATTATTAGATGATGATACGTTGAGAAAAGCTCATCAATATGTTCTTTTTAATTGTGATCCAATCAAGAAATTTATCGAGTAAGTAGTTTTTCATCCTATATCACATGTTTCTATCATAAACCTTAGTAATATATTCTAATTTCTTTATAATTCTTACACAGTGAACATTATGAGATTGTGAATAACAAACACCCTCAATTTTCAAAGCATGCAATTGAACGACTACATGGTGAACAATTTTCATCTTGGTTCGCTGAAAAAGTAAGTGACGAATATCAATTTGTGTTTTCCTTTTTAATTCTAATTCTTTTATGTGAAACCTAAAACCATTCACCAAAAATCGCTTATAACAAACTCCAACTGAATTTGGAACCCTTGCTAGTAGTTTCCTTGTAGACAATTCGGTTGTTGAAATAACATTGCTATCTGGCTTAAAAAAAGTATGTTTCTCTGCTATCCATATGTAGGGAAATGACACGATGGGAAGTGACGTAGACCGTTCTAAAATCTCAAGAAAAAAAAGTATATTGGCATTTTACCCCCTTTATTCTTGACTTTGATTTTGGATTTGAGGTGTTAATTGTGTTTATCCATGAGGAATTTATATGAAATTTAGAATATGAGCTGACTTTTTTTTTTTGTTGAATTTTCAAACTCAATGGTTTATTGCTTTTTTTTTTTGCATAGTGTTGTGTTTATTATCAATTGTTTGAAGCGTTGCTGTGTAAATTTGTTGTTTTCAGTCAGAAATTTATTTTTCAATTTCACTGATGCTCTGGTAATTATCAATACTTAGCCCGGCTCATCTGCTAAAGAACACTAGCTTGAGTGTCGAGCAGCGAAGAGGCATGGATCTGTAGGGCAATCTCAACCTCGAGGTCGACTTCAGAGTACCCCGTGTCAAGGTAGCGAGATTGTAAGTTCATGAGCTTGGCAAGCAACGACTCTACCTGAAGATGAACATTACCGACCATCTGAGCGTTCCATTCGCGGAGAGCTCCACGAAGGTAACGCAGTTTAGCCATGGGGGAGAGAATGGGGTTAGTAATCTGGTGGGGGAGAGTCCAAGAAGAGGAGACGAGAGAACAAAAGTCTGGCTGCGAAGTCCAAAAGTTCTGGAAGCGGAAAATCCGAGGGCCCGAGGCAGTAGGCGAGTTTTAGAACAATCTAAGAGAATGGGGTGGTGGTCCGAGCGATTACGGGGTAGAAGAAGTCCAGGGATCCGCCCATACTCAAGGGATAAGTTAGCAGAGTGAATAGCGCAATGTAGGCGAGCAAAGAGGAACTCTGAGTGGCAACGGCTGACCCTAGTGAAGAAGTTTCCGGGAGTAGTGATCTGCAAAAACCCGCCAGCATCCAAGAATCTACGAAAGTCCAAATAGGAGGAAGTATCGGGGGGATTGCCCTCGCGACGCTCATGGGCACCCAAAATATCATTGAAGTCCCTGATGATAAGCAGGAGGGGGAGCGAAAGGCTCAAGATGTCTCTCCAAAGGGAACGTCGCTCCAGAGTCATGTTGTGAGCATGAGCGAAGCCAAGGTGGAAGTCAAAGTCCCCATAGACAGCCCTAATGAGGATGACCTGATCTGAGGAGAAGAGGATAGAAGTGGAGGAAACGGTATATCTCGTGAAGATCCAAATATCAGGGATACCATTGCTACAAAATTTCTCGGCAACAAGGGTGAGATTGAGGGACTGCCAGAAGGAGGCACGAATGCTATCAAAGGAAACCATAGGTTCCGCAATAGCAAGGAAAAGTACAATAAATCTTTTATTTTTCATCGTGCAAATATTAACCCATTCAAAAATGCTCTTAAAAAACTTCCACTTCATATCACAACTACTTATCGATGAGATATACTTGGTAATTTCTCTAATTAATTAATTTATGAATTAAACAAAAGGTGGGGAAAATGTAGTACCAGAATGAGGAGAATCATCTGAAAATAACTTCTACTACTTATTGTGTATTGAAGAAGGTCCTGCTATATATGCGAAATTATCTAATCATTCCAATTTTAAATCACTCTAGTTAAAAGAGAACCAATGTACCAAGTATTATAAACAATTAAAATATCTAAATTTCTAACACCACTAACATGATATAACTAGGAGCATCTAATGGAACTTAATGAAATAGGAGACAAAAACTCACAATCATCCCATCCATCATTAATTATACTTTCTCGTTTTATTTTTATTCATCCCATCAAACCAAATCCAATTGTTTAACCCAACTACAATGCTTGTTATTTAAAAAATTGATTTTTTAGGTTTTAAAGTTAAAGTAACTAAAATATATAAATATGATACAACATCAAATGTTCACGTCATCTATATGTAGGTATTTAGGGTAATCTGGGTAAGCGAACTCATTTCACGGAAGGAGCATTCTTTCTGAGAGTTGAGCGAGCTGTTCTAAGGAGCCGCGACATGAAGTATGGGATTAGCGAGCTCTTATGATATGGATCTCATTATACCAGCTTGATGCCAAGTGGTAGTTTAGCATTGAGTGTTGGCCTTAACGGGCTAATATAGGTTGTTTTGTGGGGTCCCGGTGGACTATATTATAGAAAATATTATGGGCTTAGGCCTATTCTGGTACTTTAGCGAGAGTTCTACTATTTATGGGAACTTAGCATACATGAGAAATCCTAATTCTAACTCGGTTGTGATATTTATGGTATTATAGTAGGAGAGGAGAACCCTAACTTCGGGAATAATTCTCTTATCTATATAAAGAGGACTCAGGCCTCACTCTTTTCTCTAAGTTGATTTCATATCCTACGTATATCGAGCTCTCTAATCTCTCGCACTCGCTAACTTAAGCATCGTAGGGCCTACGTCGGGGCCGTCCACCACCTTGGCTTAGGTTTTGTCTTGCAGGATCGATCAGGTTGCCAGGAAGTTCTTGGAGGTCTGTCGGGTCGTTGATCATGTATACGAAGCTATACAGGTCACTGATTTCATATTTGAGGTCGGTACCCTATATTCTTGAAGGGCCAATCTTTTTGGTCACATCAAGTGGTGCCATTTATGGGAAAGAGGGACAGCGAGTCCTTGAGCAAAAGACGTGAAAGTTTTCACAAACGCAACATGAAAGGAAGAACCAATGCCACCTAGGGTCCTGGATTTTTGTCCTGGATCAAGCAAGTCAAAAGGGTTAAACAAAAACGCAGACAAAGACAGACTAACAAAAAGATGGGCCAATACCTCCCCTGGAAGAGCCGCCAGTTCCAAATCCTGTCATCAAACCATCACCTTCGCCAGGAAAACCAAAGGTAAATAAGCCAAGAGGAGAACCTCGTCAAGTGGCCTCGGAGGTTACCAGGAAAAAAAACTGTTTATATAGGAACGAAGGAATGGATGGAGTTGCCAAAGGACAAGCCTTGTCATGTTAATAAAGGATTCCTGGAAGAATTAATGAAATACATACCTCCAGAAAACCAAGAAGAACTGGATAAGTTCCTGGCGGGTGGACTGACTACAAGCGATAAAGGGAAGGGTAAGGCTGATGGGAAGAATGACGAGTACACACCGGGGCAATTAGGACGAAGTAGGAAAAAGTATGGTATCTTCATCACGGGAGTTATCTCAAAAAATGTTAAAAAAACTCAAGAAAACGTAGATATACGGAGTTCTACACATCATCCTCGGAGGATGACTATTCCAAGGATCGCCTGCGCATGGATCGGGGGTCGCATGGGCAAATTTATGAGAGCTCTATGGGTTCTTTACTATCCAGAATGGGCTAATATGGATGGTATTGTGGTGTCCCGGCAAATTATATTAAATGAATCACAGGCCTAGGCCTATTCTGGTAGTTTAAGCGATAGATTCATTATTTATGGGAACTTAGCATACAGGAGAAATCCTAAATCTAAGTCGGTCATTGTATTTATGGTATTATAATGGGAGAAGGTAACCCTAACTTGGGGAACACTTCTCTTGCCTATATAAAAGGGGTGCACGCCTCTCTTTATTTTTAAGTTGAATTAATCCTACTTTGAGCTCTTGAAATATCACTCGCACTCTCTAACTTAAGCATCGGAGGACCTTCGTCAGGGCCGTCCACCACTTTGGTTGAAGGTGTTGTTTTGCAGGATCGGTTAGGTCGCCAGGAGGCTTTTGGAGATCAACAGGTCACTGTGACACTATTACATCATTTTTCAGGTCGCTGATCTCAGATTTGAGGTCAGTACCCCCTATTCTTGGTAACCAATCTTTTTGGTTTTATCACTTTTCTAATTATTGCTTAATATATTCCCATCAAATTAAATGGGCTCTAAACGACCAAGATCACTTTTTTTGTTCACTTTGAAAACCAAAATTTTGTTTGTTATTCACATTCTTTAACATGGTTATGTTCTATTCTTGCACAAACACGAGAATTGAGAACTCTTCATCATCTCCGGAGACTTGTGCACCGTGGAGAGAGGATAGGATGAGTACGACGTAAACTACAGTATTCTAACTAAACAACTCATCATCAAACGAACACACCTATATTTTGTCTTATAGCACCGCCACCATTGCCTTAGATAGAGAACAATATTTCTTTCACCATTTCATCAAACACTCTCCTTGCATAATTTTCTTCAAAAAATATTAAAATGACAAAAAGTAATGAGAAAAAAATATATATTTGTACATTAACACGCCTATCAAATTGAAATTAGTCATGGAGGAAAAATAGAAAACTTGCCTTCAGCATGTCAGACTGACCGTCCATCTTGACGATTGGATTTTTGACTTTAATCTTCTCAAAGGCCATTGACAGTTAACATGCGATATTCTCTTCAATGTTATATACACAATGAGATGATGGTATAATTTCTAAAAAATGAAACGAGACAACACTTCATGAATCTTTGAGGGAAGTGTAGCAGTTTTAGGGAGGAAAAGGGATGTCACCGGTCATGGGGTTCAAGATAAAGCAGAACAAGAAAGAAGGAATGGAACGTAAAAATTTAAATGAAAAGTCTTAACAAAGAGAAGTGAAATAGGACTTGGTTAAAAATAATTGGTTGGTAAATGTGTCATTGAACCTAGAATTGAGATATTTCTTAGTGTATATTTCCCTATTATCATTTCGTGTCTGAATTTAAATTTTATGTCTAATAAACTTATCAATTCGTGTACGATTTAATTATTATCTTATCGAACTATTATTGAATAAGTCGACAAGAGCAACTCTGTAAATTATATGGTGCACCTAGTGCACTATACAATGTGCATCGAGGAGCCAAAACGACCTAGTACAGGATTAGTACTTGGTGGTCTTCACACATGCGGTAATCGGGGTTTTTATCTATTAATCTTCTATCTTTTTTTTTTAGATTCAGTTAGGTTTTCCTTTTTCAATCTTTTTTCCAGATTTTATATTGGTTTTCAACTTCTTTCATTGATTAAAGATAGAGTTTCTCCTTGGATTTTCAAATTTCTTCTCCATCTTCGGTTTTGTGCTTCTCAATTTTTTAGTGAGGCTATGATTTTTTTTTAATCAATCAAGAGAAAAATAAATAAAAATCACATTGAGCAAGTAACTTGAAAAACCAAATAAAAGGCCACAGGCCGGCCAAAATAAAGAATAAACATCAATACTAATGGACCACTCTAGAATTTTCTTTCTCATTCCTATCATCATCAACGAGACTATCAAGTTCAAAGGGAATAAAATGCTCCCAATCAAAGCAGCGACCAAGCCTCGTGAGTCTATCCGCCAACTTGTTTCCTTCACGGAAAATATGTGACACCTTGAATTCCATTTGGCCAACAAAGTAGAGATCCCATCGCCAATGACCCAGCCATTTCCAAGCAATAGACCCCTCCACTAGCTTCTCTAATGATTCCACTACAAAGGAGGAGTCTGATTCAACCAATTCCCTCGAATAGGCTATTTAAATATACATCACCGCAACAACCAATTCTACCTTAAAAGCATGAGAAAAGCCACTATCTATGATGAAACATCCAGGAACGAATCCCCAATAAGTGTGTAAAACTCCAGCCGCCAAGCTATGCCCCGGAGCGTCCAACGTACACCCATCTATATTAACTTTCATCTAAGACATCAAAATGAGCAAAGAAGGGGTACATGGATTATTTGTAACTCTCCACCTCTTAAGAGTTGGCAAATCCAAGAGATGTTATTCATGCAACCGACATCAATGACCGGCGATTCCAAAATAAGAAATTGTACTAATGTGGGGGCATGCTGATTGAGGATGTTTGGTCCCTGTAAAAGAGATTATTACATATGTTCCAAAAGACCCAAATCATCGAAATGATACTCGTTTTCCAAAGAAACTCAATAATGCACTGAATCTTTGCCCAATGGCAAAGAGAAGGAACTCATTAAAGCCATGACAACTCGGTAGGTTGATATGCATCAACTCCATAATCCAACTCCAAATTGTTTGAATGAACTCCCAGCGCCAAAAAAGATTATCGATCATCTCGGCATCCTGTAAGCGAAGGGGATAGACCTTGGGACCTATCACACCATGAATTACCTCAAAAACTGCCAACCAAGATAAAATAACCTGCTACATCGTAATTGAACACTGAATATGGAATATAGAAAAAATCCAATTTCCCCATGAAACCACGAGATGCGAAGGCCGAACAAGAGCATATGCAAATCTAGCCAAAAGAGAGCCATCAGGGCTGCCCAACCAAATACGATTTTCACACGTGTTGAGCATAATAGCACAACAAAGAATATCTTGGAAAAACGGTTGTTTGATGCACAATCCGTCAGAAAGTGCCAGTGATCATCATAATAAAAGTCACTAATAAGATCACCAAAACCATCTCAAAGATGATGTTGCAGGACAAGCTTGCCTGCAATAATATAACCAAGTCATTTATCCAACAAAAATTATACTGATAACTCCCTCCCAAAATCTATCTCAAGTTTTTGCAAAAAACCCCAATCACCTGACGGATCCCAAGCCAAATATATGGATAAATATAACAAGGTTAGAGCCTCCCGTCTGTTCTAATGTATCTGCCCCCTGAAGAGTAAGAAAAATTGCCGTATCCTCCTTAAGAATACGCCAAGCAAGCTTCATTAAGAAAGCCATATTTACCGCAATGAGAGATTACACCCCCAGCCAGCCTTCCTCCCTACAGGTACAATATTCGTTCACGAATAATGCAAACCATAAAGTGGTTAGGTCGCCAAATCATAATGAGAGTAAATTAGAGACAAACAAGATCATATCAGTCCCCCAAGTTATTGCAACAAAGTCAAAAAAAACCTGTCATCAAGGTTCCTATATATGTTATATGCAAGTTATATTCGAGAGATCAAGTTTGAACGTATGGAGATCGCAAAGAGCAACATGTAAATCAAACATACTTGGATAACATGTAAACAAAACATGTTCATATTCGAAAGGAAAATATTTAAGTCAAACATATCTCCTTTCCAAAACATCCTAGAATATATAAATCAAACATATTCAAGGATATGCAAGAACATGTAAATCAAACATGTTCTCGCACAAAACCAAACAAACCTCATAAGACCAAAACAAGTCACATAAATAGATGACTCATACAAAACCAAATAGAACACACAAGATCAAATAACTCACAAGAAACCATATAGAACACATAAGACCAAACCAAGTAAAACAAAACACATATAAATCAAACATAAAAATTGAGAGGAAACATGTAAGTCAAACATGTCTCTCCTCAAGACATCCTAAAATATGTAAATCAAACATATTCAAGGATATGCGAGAACATGCAAATCAAACATGTTCTCACACAAAACCATCCATTGTCTTACCCAGAAATTCCTTCGTCGACCTGATAAAAGCATCGGGACTTCAAACATATTCGTAAAAAATCATAGAACGTATTTAATGCCATAAGAAATCCTTTATTTATTATTGAAAGATATCCGCCCGTAGTGGGTAAAATGTACGATAAAAGTACAAATTCACCGCCGACCTAAAGGAGCATCGTACATGATAGCAATAAGTAAAGATAAAGTGATGTAAAGTACGGGCCTATTATCTGGAGAGCTAGGCATAGTACTTTTTCAAGTGACAGACATTCCAGATTCTTGGTCAAGCTTTCCCCTTTGAATCTTCAAGAACGTATACCCCTCCTCCTTGTAATACCTTTATGACCTTGAATGGTCCTATCCAGTTTGGATCCAGCTTCTTAATGATGTAGATGGCATCAGCACGCTTCCTGAAGAGGTCACCGACCTGGAAGTATCGTTATTTTACTTTTTTATTAAAGGCCGTCTAGATCCTTTGTTTGTATTTTTTCACACATGCCGCAGCCTTGTCTCGTATCTCATCAATTATTTCAATAGATCCTTTGGCTGACCATTTTTTTATTCCACATTGAATGTTGATAGCCGTAGTGATCTTCACACTATTTATGCCGGGATGACAGCTTCCATTCCATAAAGTAAGCTGAAAGGCGATTCGCTAGTAGTAGTTTGCGGAGTCATTCGATAAGCCCATAAGACGAATACGAGCTCTTCATGCCAAAGTCCCCCTGCTTTCTCCAGTCATAATATAATTCCCCGCACGATAATTCGGTTAGTGACTTCGACTTGTCCGTTAGCTTGGGGATGTGTCACAGAGGCAAATTATTGGTTCATCCCCATCTGTTTTCACCATTCTTGGATCATCAACCCATTAAATTGGGTTCCATTATCTGAGAACAGCACTCGCAAAACACCATACCTTCAAAAAATACTGTTAAAAATAAAATCAACGATATCCTGCTCGCCTATGCCCATCACAGCCTCGGCCTCCACCCACTTTGTAAAGTAGTCCACCACGACCACCAAGTATTGTTTGTTGCTAGGTGTTCTTGGGAAGGGACCCACAATATCAATCCCCCACTACGCAAAGGGGCAAGGTGAGATCATAATCATCATATCCTCAACGGGCACATGAATGGTGGGTGCGTGCATCTAAAATTTTCGACAGGTCATAACGAGCTCGCTGGCCATACTTTTCATCCAGGCCAAAGGAAACTAGCTCGCAACGATATTCCCACCAGTGCTCTGCTCTTTGCGTGCGCCACAATACCCTTCATGTATTTCTCGTAACACTTCCAACCCTTCCTCCTTCGCCAAATACTTCAAGTACGGCCCAAAGCGCGACCTCTTATATAAGCCCCCATTCATGTAACAAAACCTTACTGCTGTTCTAGCTTCTTTAGTTGACGATCGTATATCTCCTGCGATCACTTTATCGAGAGTACCCCGAATTGGTGTTCGCCAATCTTCCTTTGCGTCAATCTCCATAACCTATCTCCCTTTGTCCACACTGATGTGACTTAGCTCCATTAAGGTGACCTTCCTCGTGTCGCAAGTACCCAATGTACCCGACATCTTCACGAGCTAATCCTCATGAATATTATTAGCTCACGGTAAGTGTTCTAACTTAAATTCCTTAAACTGCATCACCCCCTCTTTTAGATCTTTCAGATATTCTTGCATGCATTCCTCCCTTGCCTCGAAAGACCAATCAAATTGCCAAGCCACCAATTGTGAGTCTGTGTAAGCCTTGATACTCCTTGCTTCTAGGTCGCTTTCCATCTTTATGCCTTGTAACAGTGCCTTGTACTCTACTTCATTGTTGGAGGCCCTAAATCCTAGCTTGATTGCAAAATCAAGATTTTCCCCTTCTGGGCTAGTCAAAAAAATTCCTAGCCCGGCTCCCGATGTCATGGTCGACCCATCTATATGTAACAGCCACGGTTTTTGTTCATCCTCCTTCTCGGGAGAGCACACCATCTCTTGCATAAAATCTGCAAACACCTACGCTTTGATGGCCATTTAGGCTCGTATACCACATCATACTCACTGAGCTCTACTGCCCATTTCACCAGCGGTCCAGACATATTCAGATTACTCAATACCTATTTGAGAGCTAAATTAGTGCGTACCTTAACCCTGTGGCCCAAGAAATAAGACCGAAGCTTCCATGTGGTATAGATTAGCGCAAATACACCTTTCTCCAACTCTGAGTAGTTCAGTTTGGCCCCTCTCAGCATCCTGCTAATGTAGTAGATGGGCTTCTGCATGCCCGCCTCCTCCCTTATTAACACTGAACTCACTGCGACCTCTCCAACTGATATATAAAAAATTAAATCCTCGCCTGGCAGTGGTTTGGTCAGCAATGGTCTCTGCCAAGTATTCTTTAAGCTTGCCAAAAGCTTCTGCAACCTCCTTTGTCCATTCAAACTTGGACCCCTTTTTAAGTGTCCTGAAGAAGGGCACGCCTTTCTCTGCCAACCTGGAAATAAAATGGCTAAGACCTGCAATCCGACCAGTTACCATATGGGGATGCGGCATCTCCATAAAAGCTTGTACTTTTTTCGGGTTTAATTCTATACCTCGCTCCATCACCATATACCCCAAGAACTTTCCAGATCGCACACCGAAAGCGCACTTCCTCGGATTGAGTTTCATCCCATATTGCCTTAGTATAACAAAGGCTTTCCGAAAATCTTCCATATGTGAATCCACCCTTTTTATTTTTACCAGAATATCATCCACATACTCCATAGTGGACCCCAATAAATCTTTGAACATCTTATCCACCAGCCTCTGATAGGTCGCACCTGCATTCTTCAACCCAAACGGCATAGAAACAAAGCAATAAGTACCTGTCGAGGTGACAAATCTCACCTTGGGATGATCTTCCTTCGCCAATGGGATTTGATGGTATCCCTGCGAGGCATCCATCATGTCAATAACTCATAGCCGGAGGTCGAGTCAACTAGTTGATCAATGCGTGGCAGTGGATAATGATCCTTTGGGCATGCCTTATTTAGATCGCGGAAATCCACGCACATTCTCCACTTTTGTCCGGGTTTTGGCACCATCACAACATTAGATAAGTATTCCGGGAATTGGATCTCCCGAATGTGCCCCGCTTTTAACAATTTCTGCACCTCCTCTTCAATTACTTTTTCAAGCTCTGCCCCAAAATGTCTTTATTTATGCCGAACAAATCGCGCCTCCGGATCAGCAGTCAAATGGTGTTGTGCGACCTCGGGGAAAACTTCAGGTAGCTCTCCATCCCCAAAGGCGAAAATATCCCGGAACTCCCTCAACAATGCTATCAACTCTTCCCTTATGGTTTCTGCCATCTGGGTCTTTATTTTGGTGGTGTACTCCGGCTTGCCTTCTTCCAATGAGATTTCCATGAGTTCTTCATGAGGGCAGACAAAATTCTCCTCCTCCATCATATTTTTAATGCTAATTATCCCTTCTTGAAGATATCCCATTCTCTCTCGTTTACCTTCACTCATACCTTTTCTCACCGTCATCTGATAACACAACTTAGCGACCTGTTGCTCTGACATAATTTCTCCCACCTTGTCTCCCACTGGATACTTGATACTCATGTGGTAGGTGGAAGTGATCTCCTGAAAGGCATTAAGGGCAGGTCTCCATAATATAACATTGTACGCCGAGCTTCCTCTGAGGATCAGAAACTTTAGATCTTTTTCCACCCTCAGTTCATCTTTTCCCAATGTTATAAGAAGTTCTATCTCACCGTCTGTGATATCCTGCATGCCATTAAATGCATAAATCGGAGTTTTTACAGGTTTTACCTGTTTTGCATGTAATTGTGGTATTTTTCTCGTGATTTTAGTTAGGGTTTAGTATCATTTTTAGTAGTTTTGAATCGATTTTCATTGAGTTATTTGGTTGTTTTCGTGTTTTAATATTTTGAGCTTTATTTATCCATTGTTGATGAAGTTTGTTTGATTCATGGGTTTTTGAGATTAAAATTCTTATGTTGTAGGTGGTTTAATGGGTTAGAGTCGTTCTAGGATGTGTTGGCATGCGCCTAGGTTCGAGCCAAAGCATTGAGGCCCAATGTCCGTGCCAAAATGAGAAAACTGAGCCTAGAGTAGCAGGGCATTCGATCGACTATCATTCCTATCGATCGACTGGCCATTCGATCTACAGCTCTATCGACTGCAACTTACCAGATTCGATTGCTCGGCAGTAGCTAAATCACTTGAAACCAAGGCAGTCGATCGACTGCCTACCTGTCGATCAACTGCCATTCGATCGAATGAGAACCATGGATCGACCGAAAGCTACATAATCGACTGCTCTACAATAGATGGGCATGGATGAAGCACATCAGTCGATCGACTGACCACCAGTTAATCGACTGAACCGTAGTCGATCGACTGCACGTTTGGGAATTGTTGTGTTTTGACATTTTTGCCCCTACAAACAACTATATAAACCCCACCACTTGCCCCAAAGAAGGGATCCACTCTCCTCCCAACTCTTGCATGTGTTTGGGATTTATTTTCTCTCTCTTAGGTTTACAGATTTAATTTCGGGAAAAATATTTTTTGCAACTTGTACTATAGGCGTTTTGCAACCTTATGTTTTTCGTTGTCAATTGCAACCTGTACTACACTTTTGCAACCTAAACATTTTTTTTCACGCTTTAATTTTCATGCTCTAAGTTGCAAAAATGTATTACAGGTTGCAATTGACAACGAAAAAAAACATAAGGTTGCAAAGCGTGAAAACGCCTATAGTACAGGTTGCAAAAAATATTTTTCCCTTTAACTTCCAAGCTTTAGATCTTAGATTTAACTTCAAGCTTTGCCTTGGGTTTGTAGCCTAAGAAGAACTCAAGTACTCCCTTGTATTTTATTTGCTTTGTAATTTCATTCAAGTGTTTGGATTCTCTTTTCAATTCAAGTAAGTTTTCCTTTATTTTCTTCCTTGTTCTTTAATTTCATGCATGTTCTTCATTTTATGAATTTTGCCTTAGCTCGTAGGTTTCTTGTTAGATCTTGTGATTTGTCCACGGAATCTAGGTGAGTGACACACCAAGATCATAGATCGAGTCCTTGGTCATTTTTATTTTGAGTATTTCATATGCTTTATTGTGGATTTTGGTTTCATGCATAGTTCTAAGTTGAATCTTAGATCTACACTTCATCTCTAGTTATTTTTCGTAAAGATTTAAACTTTCACGTCAACTTTTATTGCTCTTTCTATTGGTGCTTTCAATTTTTTCTAATTGCATTATTTAGATTTTTATGATTAGGCATGCATAGTTGTACTTTAGGTTGTTTTAGTTGTACTTGGTAAAACATTCCTTTTACTTGCATATTTTCATTATTGCTTGCTATTTCAAATTCGGCATACACACGAGGCATCCGAACAACTTGCATTTTACATTTCCTAGTTAGTTTAATTTCATAGTTTTTAATTTTAATTTATATTTCAAGCTAAAAAAACCTTGATTCTTACATAGCAATCGAATTCTGATAACACCAAGCCATGAACCCATTTTTCTTATTTCAACACCACTAAAAACTACAAAACAAAATGGCGCCGTTGCGACTTGGCTTGGTTAAGGTTTTCGAATTGATTGTAGTTTCTTTGTGTTTCTAGATTTCTTTTGCATTTGACGCTTTTATTGAGTGTATGCAAGGTCGTCGAACTCTTGGAAAAAATTTGGCTCCTTATATTTCGAATCCCGAGCATTTAAGGCATTTACAACGTCCCATTGCTACTCATTTTGACATGGCAAATAATCTTCCGAATACCGGACCATTCTCCAATTCCAACGGGAAATCTCCACGGGTTGATCCTCAAGTCTCTAATATTCCCGAGCCCTTTGTTCATATCGAGCCATCCCCACCGAACAATAAAAATGGGATTTTGACTCCCGTTCCCATGACTCCTCTCGATCATGTTATAGGGATTCAAGGGAGTGGTCTTACCACTCATAGGCACGCCATGGGTTTACACCAAGGTACCACAGCCTTTCTTAATCCTTCTAATGCTTTCATTTCCAATACTCATGGCAATATGGGGTACATTCCTAACATGGGAGGGCATGGTGCAAACCATGTTGGGAGTAGGATGTTTGGTAACGGTTTTGGCAACATGGGAGGGCATGGTGCAAACCATGTTTCCAATGGTGGGAACGTCAACGGTCAACCCAACATGGGAGGGAATGGTGCAAACCATGTTTGGTATAGCGGCTCTATAAATCCGAATGGTCCGTATGGGGGCTATGGTGCTCCTACACAATTTTCGAACATGCAAGGCTCAATTCCCAGCCCGTATGGGGTTCCTCCCGTTTACAACTTCAATTACACCCCGAATGTGAATTTGAATGGTAATGGTGGTGGTTCAGGTTATAGAGGCACCGATAATGTTGTTCATGAGGACACACGCCCGATGCGTATGCTTTATTTGGGGGTATGAGTCCGAACGCCCAATATACCATCCCTTCCTCGCTATGAAAGAAGTCAGCAAAGACTTTGTTGGAGCGACTATTTCATCTTGTATATATCTTCCTCCCGAGGTTATGGCTATTGATATTCGTTCGCTTGATTTTGCTCGGCTTCCTATCTTTCACGGGTTTGATAAAGAGGATCCTCTCCAATTCATCCGGCAATCTTTATGGCATGTCTCGAGTTTCCACCGACCGAATATGATGAGCTTAGAGCATCTTCAACTCCGTTGTTTCTCATATGCTCTTTGAGATAAAGCATTGTCGTGGTTCATGGGTATTCCTTCCAACTCTATTCATACATGGGACGAGCTCTCGACAACTTTCTTGGATCATTACTATTCCATGGAAAAGACAACCGAGTTGAGAGTCAAGATAACTTCGTTTGAAAAAAATGAAAAATGAGCCATTTCACTCTACTTGGGATCGTTTCCAAGATCTTCTCAAGAGTTATCAACATCATCGCATGCCGAAGGAGCTTTTAATTCAAACTTTCTATGAAGCGCTGGACCCACAATTACAATACATGGTGGACACGTTGGCGGGGGGTAATATGACGGTTCATCCTCCCCAAGTGCTTCTCAAGGTTTTCACCACTCTAGCCGAAAATTCTAACCAAAAGTCTTCCCGAGTGTTATATTCGAGTACTAATGAAGTGAGTGAAACTTCTTCCCCCAAGGACCTTGAGTTGAAAAAGGAACTAGCGGATATGCGGGCTCAAATTGCTAAGTTATCTTGCCCAACTCCGGATCCTCCATGTGTGTCTTGTGGAATGATTGGGCATGAGACCACTTATTGTCCGTCGAATACCTCTTTCTATATATCGATGCCTCCTACAGAGGAGGTTTGTGGGGTCCAAGGGTATCAAGCGGGATCCGGTGTTGCTAAGCCGCTTTTTGTTCGTCCGCCGAATTCCAACCCTCCTTATCATCCTAGCAAACCGCATGCATCTGAATTTTGGTTATGATAATCTACATGCGGGTCCATCTCGTCCGTCCATTCCGATAAATGCTCCCAATCCACCTTCTGATCCGACCCTCTTCGCTATTATGCAACAATTGCAATCATTGTCGGCTACGTTTGATGCTCAGCTTATTGCTTTTAAGGCCACGACGAATGGGATAAACACTAAAGTGGGCCAATTATCAAGTGATGTGAATATGTTGAAGCAAGCAAATGAGAAAGGCAAATTTCCAAGTCAACCGTCACACGCTCATGCGGTCACGACCCTTCAAAGTTGTAGGGTGTTTGACAATAAAGTTGCCCCGCCATCCGAGGAGGAGGTGATTTCCATGCCAAATGTTCTTATTCCTCTCGAATCTACCCCCATGAGTCCCATTTCGACAAAAGAACTTCCCGATGGCTTACACAAGTCTTCAAATGCTTATAAGCCACCACCTTCTAGGCCCCCTATGCCTTATCCCTCCCAACTTCAAAATGCCAAGAAGGATGAACATTTTTAACGGCTCTACGATCTTTAATCAAATGTGAACATCACTCTTCAGTTGTTAGATGCCATCCGGGATATGCCCGCTTACTTCAAGTTCTTCAAAGATCTTTCCTCCATAAAGCTTGAGAGCGCTTTGCATGAGAGAGTTTATCTATCTAAAGAAGCAAGTGTGATTTGTGATCCCTCTCTCTTGAATCTTAAGAAAGCGGTCCCCGACTCCTTTTGTATTGACATTACACTCGGGAATGGGAAGGTCACGATGGGCATGCTAGATTCTAGGGCGGGTATTAATTTGATGTCGTCTTCAATCTATGAACAATTGGAACTTGCTCCTTTACAAGAGATGCATATATGCCTACAATTGGCCGATCGATCAATTCAATGCCCAAAAGGGATGATTAAGGATGTTCTTGTCCAAGTTGGGAAGATTGTGGTGCCGGTTGATTTTTTGGTCTTGGATGTGGGCATGGTGACGAATGATGGCGCCGAAAACACGATTTTGCTAGTTCACCCATTTATGGCTACAACTCAATGCTTAATAGACGTTGGAAAGAATAATCTCACCCTTTCCGTAGCGGGTGAATTGGTCATATTTTCTATGTCCAACTTACCATCTATTCCACCAAGCGTCTGTCATGCGGATTGTTTACTTGTTGATGAGATCCACGAGTTGGTTGCACTAGTGTATATGGAGGAGAACATGAGCGATGAAGAGGAGGTTGGTCAAGGAGTTTATAGTAATGATTGTTGTGAGGATGATATGCAAATCGTTGATTCAAAGTGCCAAAGATTTTAGTGGGAGCGATTGTGTACGTGTCGTTGAGGGCAACGATAAGATTTTGGTGGGGGAGGTGGAAATTGACGTTGAGGATCTTGAAGATTGTTTTGAAGGGATCGGCGAATTATTCGAATTAGCCCCCGACGAGGTTGAGGGGAGGAACAAGCCCGAGCTTAAGCTTCTCCCATCTCACCTCAAGTATGTTTTTTTAAAACAAGGGGAAAGCATAATTCCGTAAATTTATAATTCCAGCTTATTTTACCGCATTTTGATCTTAATTGATGCAATTAGGTGATGTTTCATTGTTTTTGACCTTATAGCTAAGTAACCGGAAGATTTTAGCACGTAAAAAACGAAGTTCGATGTTCGAGAATAGAAGAACAAGCTTTCCGGTGAAACGAGTAGCAAACGATCGAGAAACGGAGATCGACGCTCAGTCGCGTCGACTGAAGCGACCGTCGATGCATCATCGACGCGAGCTGTGTCAGCGAGCAATGACCGCGTCAGTCGACGCTACATCGACGCTACGTTCTGAAGCGTCGATATCGACGCACCATTGTCGACGCAACTTGCTGAAGCGTCGATGTCGACACACCCCGTCGACGCACCTGCCCAGCCGACGCGCGCACCTGCCGACCAGACCTATCGAACGCTGCCGACCAAGTCTGCCGAGTCCCTCCGAGCGCCTGCACGCGTCAGTCGACGCTACGTCAACGCTCCGTCGATGCGATGGCCCAGAATTCGAAAATTAGGGTTTCTTGTGCGCCAAGACTTCTAATATCTATTTAAACCCTCATTATTTTGGGTTTTGAGAGAAGAGACACCAGGGAGATGATATCCTAGAGTATTTTAGCGTACAACAACAATAATTCCACATTTTATAACAAGATTTGGAGACGAAGATCACGGATCGAAGAGCGAGAAGTCCGAGACTTCAATTTCGCATTCGGAACTCAATCTTCAACCAAGATCAGCGTTCAAACTCCGGAATAGCTGGAGCTTTTCATTGCTTTCCTAGTTACAATAAGTATTTCTAAACTCTTAGATAATTTTCTAGTTAATTGTTTAGATAAATTCTCAGTTAACTCTAGTTTTAATTAGTTTAATTATTTCTTATGCTTGGATATTGGATACTGGTTAATTTAGTTTATTTATGCGATTTAGTTTATGGTTCTTGGATTCGTATGATTCAATTGCTTAGCGATAGTTTTCTTAAATTCATGCTTTATATATTATAATTAGTTCTAAATCTTCGTAGCGCTAATTGATAATTTAGTTATTCCTCTTAGTTGATAAATTAGAATAATTAGTTTAATCAGCTTTAGTTTACTGCTTAGTTCGTAATTGATAATGTAGTTTAAAGTAATTAGTTTAATTATCGTCTTAGTTTATAATGATCGAATCAATCTATTCAAACCCCCAAATGTATATGTATGTTATTCGTAATTGAGAAAAATATCGAAAGGACCGAACAGTTGTTTCCTCGAGAGATACGACTCGAGTCAAACTCATCACCCTACAGTTACCTCGTATACTTGCGAGCAAACTGACGTGCTTTTAAATTAATTATTAAAAACGGGGTGCACAAAAGTTTGAGTCAGGGAGGTGGAAATTGACGTTGAGGATCTTGAAGATTGTTTTGAAGGGATCGGCGAATTATTCGAATTAGCCCCCGACGAGGTTGAGGGGAGGAACCGTCGATGGGTGCGTCGACGGTCGCGTCAGTCGACGCGACTGCGCGTCTGTCTCCAATTCTCGATCTTTTGCTACTCGTATCATCGGAAAGCTTGTTCTTCACTTCTTGAACATCGAACCTCGTCTATTACGCGTTTAAACTCTTCCGGTTACTTAGCTGTAAGGTGAAAAACAACGAAATATCACCTACTTGCATCAATTACGATTAAAATACGGTAAAAAGAAGTCGGAACTATAAAAATACGGAATTATGCTTAAATCGTCCAACTTTATACCAAAAACAAATAGAAAAAAGAACTAAAATGCTAATAAAAATAAGGACAAATCTACTCTAATCACCAACAAACCCTCCTTTTTCACTTTCAACAATGGTTATGCCGCTCTTTTTCGGTACCATTTGGACGGGACTCACCCACTCGGTCTCGACAATTGCAAAAATCAAGCCCTCCTCCAACAACTTCAATATCTCGGCTTTTACGACTTCCTTAAGATTTGGATTCAAAACTCCTTTGAAATTCAAGAGATGGTTTGGCATCATCCTCTAATATAATCTTATCCATGCATGTCGAGGGACTATAATCCCCTTGATATCTCCAAGACTTCACCCAATAGCCCCCTTTATGATCCTTAAGCACTTCAATTAACTCTTCTTCTTCTTCTTCTTCTTCTTCTTCTTCTTCTTCTTCTTCTTCTTCTTCTTCTTCTTCTTCTTCTTCTTCTTCTTCTTCTTCTTCTTCTTCTCTTCTTCTTCTTCTCTTCTTCTTCTTCTTCTTCTTCCTCTTCCTCTTCCTCTTCTTCTTCTTAATTTAAATTAGCAAAGATAATGACCGGTTTTCTTTCCCCTTGTTCTAAAAAAACATACTTGAGGTGAGATGGGAGAGCTTAAGCTCGGGCTTGTTCCTCCCCTCAACCTCGTCGGGGGCTAATTCGAATAATTCGCCGATCCCTTCAAAACAATCTTCAAGATCCTCAACGTCAATTTCCACCTCCCTGACTCAAACTTTTGTGCACCCCGTTTTTAATAATTAATTTAAAAGCACGTCAGTTTGCTCGCAAGTATACGAGGTAACTGTAGGGTGATGAGTTTGACTCGAGTCGTATCTCTCGAGGAAACAACTGTTCGGTCCTTTCGATATTTTTCTCAATTACGAATAACATACATATACATTTGGGGGTTTGAATAGATTGATTCGATCATTATAAACTAAGACGATAATTAAACTAATTACTTTAAACTACATTATCAATTACGAACTAAGCAGTAAACTAAAGCTGATTAAACTAATTATTCTAATTTATCAACTAAGAGGAATAACTAAATTATCAATTAGCGCTACGAAGATTAGAACTAATTATAATATATAAAGCATGAATTTAAGAAAACTATCGCTAAGCAATTGAATCATACGAATCCAAAACCATAAACTAAATCGCATAAATAAACTAAATTAACCAGTATCCAATATCCAAGCATAAGAAATAATTAAACTAATTAAAACTAGAGTTAACTGAGAATTTATCTAAACAATTAACTAGAAAACTATCTAAGAGTTTAGAAATACTTATTGTAACTAGGAAAGCAATGAAAAGCTCCAGCAGGTGCTCGGCGGGACTCGGCAGACTTGGTCGGCAGCGCTCGGCAGGTCTGTCGGCAGGTGCGCGCGTCGGCTGGGCAGGTGCGTCGACGGGGTGTGTCGACATCGACGCTTCAAAAAGTTGCATCGACGTTGCGTCGACAATTGGTGCGTCGATATCGACGCTTCAGAACGTAGTGTCGACGTAGCGTCGACTGACGCGGTCATTGCTCATTGACACAACTCGCTTCGACGGTGCATCGACGGTCGCGTCAGTCGACGCGACTGAGCGTTGGTCTTCGTTTCTCGATCGTTTGCTACTCGTTTTCACCGGAAAGCTTGTTCTTCTATTTCTTGAACATCGAACTTCATCTTTTACACGCTAAACTCTTCCGGCTACTTAGCTGTAAGGTGAAAAACAATGAAACATCACCTAATTGCATCAATTAATATCAAAATGCGATAAAATAAGCTGGAATTATAAAATTACGGAATTATGCTTAAATCATCCAACTTATACCAAAAACAAATATAAAAACGAACTAAAAAGCTAATAAAAATAAGGACCAAATCTACTCTAATCAACTACCCCACGCTTTATTGGTTTGTTCGTCCTCGAACAAACGATAATTTCGAAGTATAACTAGAATGAAAATAAGTTCAAGCAAAGAGTCGTGCTATGCTACATACGTAATTTTGAAAGTATAGGTACAAGTCACGCAACGTCAAACACTTGACCATTATTACATTGTCGCTTCAAAATAAAATCATGCTTCCTCACGAATGATAATATATATAGGCTATTCCCCAACTCAAAAACTCGTAAACCGACTGAAAGCTCAAACCACTTAATCACAACTCTTTTGCCTTTTAAACATAAGGCTTCATAAAATAAAACAATTAAACTCAAGCCTTTACAAGCGCGTAGGCAATTAATCAACATATCCACCATCCTATCTTTTTA